>PVIA01002473.1:186740-208441 GCA_004024845.1 Tonatia bakeri | reverse complement strand
CTGTTTTGCTCTCCAGGTGTTCCTCCCAGTTTATCTGCATGCAAATATGGGACTGCTCAATCCACCAAGCACTACCTTGCCTGCTCCAGTCCACCAGCCACCACCTTACCAGTCTGGTCCTCCAGCCACCTCTTTGCCACACATCCTCTCCATCCCACCTGCCTATCTCCACACCTCCTACCAGTCTGAATGAATGTTCTTTAACTCCTTGATTGTCGGATTTCCATGCAGTTTGATTTTCCTGGCAGTTCTGCTTATTATTTATTTTTAATTTGTTGTTGTCCTTCTTTTGGTTGTGTGAGGAGGCAAAGTATATATACGTATACCTCCATCTTGGCAGGAAGTCTCAAGTACTTTTTAAATATTCTCTCTCCTATATTTTTATCATGCCTCTTTGTTTTAATGTAACTATTCTGTTCATCAGATATTTATTTATGTAACTATTTATTTATTTAATCAATATGGCTTATAGTTTTCTGTTTTACTCAATGGGCTATTGTCTATTAATAGAATTGTTTCTTTTATGCTCAAATTATCCCAGCTATGGCCACAGGAGTTGCTTCAGGCTGATTTTCTTGCCTTATTTATCTGAACTTATTATTCTTTGAGCACTGTTTGCTTCCTACAACTCACAGAGTTTTCAGGCTTAATGTGTTTGTTTTCCTCCTCTAGCAAAAGTAATCAGAATTAATTACTTATCTCTCTAAAGATCCTTGGTTCCTTTTAGTGGAGAATAATATTCAGAAGCTATGATGTGGAATCTAGGTGTTCATTGCTGTTGGGGCACTGATAAATTCAGGTCCTTATAGTAGAGGAAGCCAGTGATTATTTGTATAAAAACACACATACAAATGCTTGTGCTTACATTTATATTAATTTTTCTTTTATATTAATTTCCATATCTATCTAATATTTCCTTTTTCAGGACATCACCTTAGGGAATGTTTTCATTTTCATTTCCATATTTGCAAACCTTTCTTCAACAGAAAAATCCATTCCCGTTGACTTTAGTATATATTCATACTTGATAAATCCAAGCTATGTAACCAGTCTTTCATCATCTCTCCCATCCCTCATGTGGATACCCTCCTTAGCCTATGCCAGGTCACTCCTCTGTGGTTTCAGCCATATATGCTTTGACACCCATTGCTAGGGACTTCCTCTTCCACATACATAGACACACAAATGCCATTTAGTAACTTTCCTATTTCTGATGTATTTATTACCCCTCAAACCTCTGTTTGGTTCCGAAATGTCCCCTTTTCCTGTTATCCATCCATTCCTGTACATATCTTGACACACTTCTTTTTAAATGTTCTTCTCTGCCACTAATTTACAAGTCTCTGTTGACTGGTCACTCTTGATAATGGATCCAGCTCCTTCTCTCTTCATGTGTCTTGTGATTTTCAAAAATGTACTTTGCATTGGATAAAAAAGAATAGTGGAGAGTGAAGCATAATTTTGTGTATGTTCATTCTGTGATGTTTAGCATGAGGGACTTACCTTCAGAATCCCTTACAAGATGAACTGAATTGTTGCAGACTGCAGCCTTAATCAGATTGAATTCACCTTCAGTTAGCACAATCCCTAACCCATTCTTCACCTCCCAAGAGACTGAACATTTGATGTTTTTTAAAACATATTTACCTGGAATAAGAGCTTGGTCTCAGTCTTAATTTGAATCCAAGTTTGGTTCCAACTCACAATTAAGTGTGATGTCCTAAGTTTCATGAGTTATCTTTACTTGCTAGGCCTTCCTACACTGCCACTTTCTTAATAAAATTCAAGGGAAAGGGGCAAAAGAATTGTTTGATCAGGCACTTAATATCCTTGCAGACCAATCTCAGAATGTTTTCAAAAGTTTCATCAATTTCCTCTATTCTGTAATATTTCCTGGTCTATGCCACCTAAATTCTAATTTAACACTCCCAGGAATTTACCCCAGCTATAGAAGCTACAGTCTTTGTTTACTTATGAAAAACTCATCTCTCTTTAGTATATATCCAGAAGACAAAAGAGAATATAATTTGAAAAGGCAGAGAAGAGCAAGCTGTACTTAGCAGCCTAATAGAAAATTCTGATGAGGAAGAATCTGATAAGTTCAGGACAAACCAAGAAAGGCTCTGACCATAGAGACTGCCTGAAAATTAAGGGAGGGGCTAATATTAGTACAGTTAAGAATTACAGGTCTTTATGTTGTATAATTGATCCTCTCCTCTATGCTTATGTGGTTGTTGGTAGGTATTTAGTCCTTGACAAAATACTCAAAACAGTTCTCTAAAGCAGAAGTAGGTAATTATACTCAAGTAAAACCATATTTTCCTGGAATATGGGGGTTCTTACAACATAAAATCAGGCTCAAAACTGAGTTTTGGAATTAAGGGGGAGGTCACAAGATGGCAATGGAGTAGGAGGAACTTTCTTGAACCTCTCCCGAAACCAAACTGGAAATAAAAATAAGAAGAGGAACATGCACCCAAAAATGAACAATTGGCCCTGGCTGGCGTAGCTCAGTGGATTGAGCGTGGGCTGTGAACCAAAGCATCGCAAGTTTGATTCCCAGTCAGGGCACATGCCTGGGTTGCAGGCCACAGCCCCCAGCAACTGCACATTGATGTTTCTCTCTCTCTCTCTTTCTCCCTCCCTTCCCTCTCTAAAAATAAATAAATAAAATCTTAAAAAAAATGAACAACTGAACACTATCTGAAAAAAAATACTTTTGGCCAAGGATGGGTAGAAACACCCTCAAGACTGGTAGAAAGGGTGGGGATGTGAAAGCAGATGGCCCCATTCACATGGGTTGTGGGCCAAGGTAATAGCATTTTTATGGCAGCTCCCCATGGAGAGAAGTGCATTCTGGACCCCAGACCAGGCTCCCAAATTGGGTACCTGTGGTTAGATCAGCCACCAATATAGCATCCAGTGGTGAAAGGCCATGGGACTTTTGTATATCAGGGAATAATGGAGACTGCTAGGGGCAAAGCCACTACCTTTTTTCTTAAAGAGGACAAAGCACAGGTGTTTTTCTTGAAGCAACTGAACTGGGGCTCCAGAACAAAAAGGGGAGCATGGACTGAAGTTTCCCAAGCAGAGACTGGAGTGGGAGGTACTGGGGAAAGACATGGGGGAGTGGCTGCAAGGATTTCTGTGCCTGGACATATTGCAGGTAACTTACTTGAGAAAAGCAAGCCCCTCCCAGGGGAAAAACGGTACCCCACCCTGTGGGATACTGTTCACCCAAACCTCCGGAATCTCACTCAACTCACTCTCTGAAATCCTGCTTGGCTCATCCTGCATCATTTTTTTTTTCCTTTCCCCCCATCCTGCATCTTAAGCACTGCTGAGCAGACAGAAACATACACAGACTCAGGGGGTTTGAGACCGGCTTTAGTTATGGCCATTATATACACTTTCCTGGGAACCAGACTAGTGCTTCACCCTCATGGGAGAGATATAGAAACATTGCCCTGGTTTTTGGAAGACTCAAATTCTGGGATCTGAAGGCTCCACCCATTACCTACTAGGGGCTCTGCCCTGACAAGTTCAGGAAAATAATCTAGGACAGACTCAGACATGTGGCTCAGTAGTCAGGGAACACATCCACCATTTTCCTGAAGTCTGAATGCATCTCCATGGGAAATCAGGAGTCCAACCCCTCTGATTCTGCCAGAAACCCTCTCATAAACAGTAGAGTCAGCAATTAGTTTAAGACTGACAGCAAGCCAGCAGGCAGAGGCAGATCTTATAGTGCATTAGGACATTTGCTGACCCACCTGTGGGCCCAGTGCTGATAAAAGTCAGCCTTTAAATGTAGCTTAACCCATCTTGTGTGCAGCCAAACCTGGAGGAGTCAGCCATAAACTGCATTGCTTGTAGCTTCAAACAGGCTGCCAAGGGCTAGACAGTTAAAAACTACACTGCAGGGTACACTGGACACTGGTTTACACCAATGGCAGACAACATCAGAGCTGTAGCCAAAGGAAAACCCAGCACTTACGGAGTAAACTCTGCAGAGACGAATTCCACTTTGGTCTTTTTCATTATTTGCATTATTTTTTAATCATAGTCTTATTATTTTTCTTTTCCTTCCATATTTCTTTTTCTTTCATATCTCTTTTAATTATTTTTAATTCAGTTTATTCTTTTCTTGTTTTTGTTTTAGTTTCTTTTCCTTTGTTCTTTTTCCATTTTCCTCTTTATATTTACTCTTGTTATCTCTCTTCCTTTTGTCTTCTCATAATCATTTTCTTTCTTTTAGTCTTCTCATATTTATTTATTTTTTACTATTCTATTTCTCTTGCCACTTTTATTATTCTTTGCTCTTTTGTCATGGATTTTGCTGTTGTTGTGGGATGGTCTGCTTGTTTTGTCTTTGTGTGTGTGTGTTGTTTTGTTTTGCTCTGTGAGTACCTGCACAACAGCATTTAAAACACGGTGGGGCTGGGCCTCTTAGTCAGCCAGCCAGAGGGATGATCCTGCCAATGAACAGGACAACAATCAAGACCCAAATACAACAGGAGAGATCAAACAAACCATACAAGGGATATACCTAAAGCATCCAGCTCAGGAGATCAAAGAGACTACACCACTGAGTCCCAGAAAAATCCTGCCACCTAAGGCCACCTCATGGAAATCAAAGCAATGTGAAGCACAAATCCATAGAAATAAACAAAAGGAGACAGCTAAAGTGGGGAGACAAAAAACAACCTCCAAATAAAAGAAAAGAATCCCCAGATAAAGAACTAAATTAAATTGAGGCAAGTAATATATCAGACATAAAGTTCAAAGTAATGGTTATAAGGATGCTCAGAAAATTTAGTGAGAACTACAAGAAACTTGGAACTACATCAGCATAAAAAAGGACACAGAAACTATGAATAAGAACCAACTGGAAATTAAGAATGCAGTATCTGAAATGACAAACACACTAAAAAAATTAAAAGCAGGCTAGATAAAGCGGGGGGGTTGAGTCAGCAATTTGGGAGACAAGATAGAAAAACACCTACTCAGAGCAACAAAAAGACAGAAAGACTTAAAAAGAATGAGGATAGCTTCAGAGAGCTTTGGGACAAGAAACACAATAATATTCACACAATAGGGACACAAGAAGAAGAAGAAAGTGAGCAAGGGATAGAAAACTGTTTAAAGAAATAATGACAGAAAAATTCCCTAACCTGGTGAAGGAAAATGTCATACAAGTTCAGGAAGGAAAGAGAGTCCCTATCAAGATGAACCCAAAGAGACTCACACCAAGACACATCATAATCAAAACAGCAAAGTTTAAAGACAAAAAAAAATCTTATAGGCAGCAAAAGAGAAACAGTTACCTAGAAGTGCGCTCCAAGGCTGTCAGCTGATTTCTCAACAGAAACACTACAGGCCAGAAGGGAGTGGCATGAAGTGTTCAAAGTAAAAAAAAAGGCAAGAAACTGCAACCAAGAATACTCTATCCAGCAAGACTTTCATTTAAAACTGAAGGTGAAACAAAGAGCTTCCCCAGGAAAAAAAAAAAAAAACCCAACAGATTAAAGGACTAAATTTCCATCAAACCAGAACTGCAAGAGATGCTAAGAGGACTGCTTTAAGAAGAAGAAAAAATAGCCCTGGCTAATGTGGTTCAGTGGATTGAGTTCTGGCCTGCAAATCAAAGGGTCACCAGTTGCATTCCCAGTCAGGGCACATGCCTGGGTTGTGGGCCAGGTCCCCAGTTGGGGATGTGTGAGAGGCAACTGCACATTGCTATTTCTCCCCTTCTATTTCTCCCTCCCTTCCTCCCTAAAAATAAATAAAAATTTTTTTTAAAGAAGAAGAAATAGAGAAAGGAACACATGCACAAAGGAGGGGGACTGGCAGTGAATAAGTACTTATTAACAACAACCTTAACTGTGGAGGTGGAAGATGGTGGTGAAATAGGTGGGAGCTGAGCCCACTCACTCATGCATCCAACTGGGACACTTAGCGGACCTTCCAAAGACAAAGTGAACAGTCAACAGAATCTAAGATGATATGAATATGAAGTCTGGAAGCCAAAGTGTATAGAGGATGCTTCAAAATGGGCAGCAAGCAGGTTTTATATGTAGACAGGGCAAGTCCCTGGACATGGTGCCAGAAACCACAGCTGCCTGTGGGGACAATATCTGAGGAGAGCCCAGTCAGGAATAGCAGCTTAGTGGTCCCCTCCATTCCCAGGGTGGGGAATCCACAGACCTGTGCCAGGAGTGACTTTAATGCACAGTCACCAGGGAGAAACAGGCTGTACACAGGCACACAGCTGGCATTGTACCTTAACTATGGAGGCGGTTGCCAGACAGGACAGTGCCAGAGATTGGGGATTCTGGCTGCACCTGGATGGAGCATAGGGAAGAGGAGGGCCACAGTTGGCCATAACTAAGATGGACTCTTGACTGGCCAGAGAGTTGGAGTGTGTGGAAAGCCAAGCAGTGGTTTGGAGCTACAACAGAAGTACCCAGAGATACTTTTTTCAAAGGGGGAGCTAAAGTGTTCTGGGCAAGGACCTCATGTACATGTAGCTGCCCAGTCAACAAAGAGGGAAGTTTGTGGGCATGATCTGCTCCCAACCTGTACACCTAGGCAGTGTGATCAAAACGGTTCAAAGTGAGGTGGTTTCTTAGCCCCAGACCAGCACAGTGTCACGGAGTGGAGGGTGCAGGCTGCAGTGTACTGACAGCGGTGGGCTGAGGACTGTGCACCTGAGATTAAGTGAGGCCAGCCTGGTCCCCCTACCTTGGCAGAACCCCTGGGAAAGGAAGACTGAGCCCAGCCCCCCAACTCAGACAAAAGCTGGGAAGATATGCAAAACTGACTGGGCAGGCTTAACAACCTGCAGGGGGCTTTTCTGAAAGAGTAGGACAGTAAGATTAACATCTAGAAAGGCTCATTTTGAACTCCCCAGGAGGCTCTAGGACCATATTTCACGTAGGCCATCAAAACAGGAAGTTAAGAAAGGGTACAACAAGGATTCAGGGCACTGCGCAGACTTGGCTCACACACAGAGCTGCAGACTACACCAAGCAGGAATGAGCTGACATTCTTACACAGATTGCCCCCTGGACTATGCAGAATTGACAGCTATTTAATTATAAACTATACATTATTGGAAGTAAACTGGGACAGACTAAGACAGGAGGTGTAGGGGCAGGGGAAATACATCCACAATTTTCCCAGAAGACTGAACAGTGCTTCCCAGGGGAGACACAGAGACCTCACTGGCTTGATTGCAACAGAAGCTCCCTCTAGAAGCAGGGGAAGGAGATACAAGTGGTGTTGCCAAAAGTTGAATGACCCACCCGGGGACCTTGAGCTGACAAAATCACAGACAGATACAGAAAGGAGTCAGAAGATGAACAATAGCTGAGACAAATTTCACCTCGCTCTTCCTCAGAACTTACGTGTTTTTTCTCTCTTCTTTTTGCTAGCTTCCTTTCATATAACATTTTAATATTTCTTCATTCGCTTCACTCATATTCCAACTAACACTATTCTTGGTCTTTTTAATTCTTTTTATACAGATTATGTATTTTTTCATATTATTTTTATTCAAATCCCACACAACACCATTCCCTAGTCTTACTCCATTTTGCCAACTTCCTTACCTTTCTTAATGTTATTATAAACTTTATCTTCTCTCACACTATGCCATTTTCCTATACCTTACTCTACTTCTCTTCCATGTAACCTCCCATAAGCACTCTTCTTAAGTCAGCTCACATTCTTTTCTCCCTTTTATAATACTCTTATTTCCTTTCCACCTTTATATACTGTGGCTAGCTGGGCAAAATACTATGGTTTTTGCTGCACTTCTCCAACAGAACTCCTGTTTGTTCACTATTTATTTGTACTGTAAATCCCATAGGGTACTCTTCCCCTGTCATATTCCATATTGTCTTCCCCCTGCCCCTGATCAGTTGGGTGAAGAATTTTATTTTAATTTCTTTCCCCTCTCTTAGTGTGGGCTTCACTGCCTAATCTTACTAGTCTGCCTCCCCAATCCTCTCATAATAATTTTACTTTACTATAGACATCTTATATTCATTTTTCTCTTTTGTATTATATTCTTATTCCCCTTCCACCTTTATTAACCTTCATTCAGTTGTTGCTGCTATTGACTCTGTTGTGGATTCTGCAATTTCACACCTGTTGGTCCAATAACTTTCTAATTTAACTTCAAACTTCATAGTATACTCTTCCCTATTCTTACTCCATTTTTCCCATACCATTCTGTGTTTTACTTACATTTTAAATTTTGTTCTCTCCCTTTCTTTGCCTCAGTTCTATCCCTATTTTTATCAATTCTTCCTCCTCTTTTCACTCAAAAACATTTTCCTCTCTTACTCATCTCTTATGCCATTTGATCTATCTTACAATATTCTTTATCTTTATTAATCTTTGCTCAATAGGAGTTCATATTGTTGATGCAGTAGAGGAGTTCCTTTTGCTGGCATAGATTTCATTGCCTGGTAATACTCCTTTGTTAACCAATACCTGTACAACAGCATACAAGACAAGGTGGGAGTTTTGACCACCAATAAGCCAGTTGGAGGGGAGAAGCCACCAATAAGCAAAGCCCAAGTACAACAAGAGAGCCCACATAAATGGAAGAAAGGGCAACCCTAGAACATCCAGACAAGGAAATGAGAGAGACTGCACCACTGAGTCCCACTGACTCGTACAATAGAAGTCCACTCCACAAAGACATGCAGTCAAAGCAGAGTATCCTGAGACACAGAAACAAACAAAAAGTTACCTAAAATGGGGAGACAAAGGAAGACCCCCCCAGTTGAAAGGAATGGGGGAATCCCCAGAAAAAGAGCTAAATGAAAGTGAGGCAATCTACCACATTATTAGGAAAAAATCGGTTATAAGTATGCTCAAGTAATTCAGTGACAAGTACGAGGAACAAAGTGGGAAATACAACACCATGAAAAAGGAAATAGAAACTATAAACAAGAACCAGTAAGAAACGAAGAATACAATATCTGAAATAAAAAAAAACAACACTAGAACAAATTACAAGCAGGCTTGATGAAGCAGAGGATCAAATTAGCAAGCTGAAAGACAAGGTAGAAAAAAATAATGAGGTAGAGCAATGAAAAAAGACTCAAAAGTTATGAGGATAGTTTAAGGGAACTTCAGACAACATGAAATGGAAGAACATTTGAATCAGAGGAATACCAGAAGGAGAAAAAAGGAGCAAGGGATAGAAAACCTGTATGAAAAAATGACAGAAAATTTCCGTAACTTGGTGAGAGGAAAAAACATGCAAGTTCAGGAGGCACAGAGGGTCCCAATCAAGATGAACCCAAAGAAGCCTGCTCTAAGACACATCATAATTAAAATGCCAAATTTTAAAGACAATGAGAGAATCTTAAAGGCAGCAAGAGAGAAACAGATAGTACCATACAAGGGAGCTCCAATAAGGCTAGCAGTTCTTTTCTCAACAGAAACATTACAGGCCAGAAGGAAATGGCAAGAAATATTCCAAGTAATAAAAAGCAAAGACCTACAACCAAGACTACTCTATCCAGCAAGGCTCTCAATTAAAATGGAAGATGAAACAAGGAGTTTCCAGACTAAAGAAGGCTAAAAGAATACACCTAAAGCCAGCATTGGAAGACATGCTAAAGGCGCTGCTTTAAGAAAATTAAGGTATAGAAAGAGAGAGAGAGGACCATAGCTACAAAGGAAAAAAAATGGCAATGAAAAGTACCTATCAATATCAACCTTAAATGTAAATGGATTATGCTCCATTCAGAAGATATAGGGTAGCTGAATGTATAAGAAAACACAATCTGCATATATGCTGTCTACAAAGGACCCACTTCAGAACAAAAGACCTACAGAGACTGAAAGTAAAGGGTTGGAAAAAAATTATCTAAGCAAACAGACAGGGAAAAAAAGCCAAGGTAGCAATACTTACACCAGACAGAACAGTTTCAAAACAAACCCCCCATAAAAAGAGACAGAGAAGGTCACTTCAAAATACCTAAAGGAAGAATTCATCAAGAAGATATAAACATTGTAAACATATATGCACCCAATATAGGAACAACCAAATATATAAGGAAAATCTTGGGAGACTTCAAGAAAGGATTCTAAATAAAGAATCAACAAAGATATTGTGGCACTGATCAACATGCTAGGTCAAATGGACTTAACGATTTAGACAGAACCTGTCACCCCAAAGAAGCAAAATATACATTCTTTTCAAATGCACATAGACATTTTCAAAGGCAGACCATGTGATAAAGCACAAAATAAGCCTCAACAAACTCCAGAAAATATAAATCATATCAAGCATTTTCTTGAATCACAATGGCTTGAGACTAGAAACAAACCTCAAGGAAAAAAACTCAAAAACAATCAAATCCACAGAGACTGAATAACATGTTACGACACAACCAATGAGTAAACAATGAGATAAAGGAAGAAATAAAAAAAAATCTGGAAATGAAATTCTGGGTGGGAGGTAGGGAGGGGGTGTGGGAGGACTTGAATGGGAGTAAGGGGGCGAAAACTGTACTTGAACATTCATTTAAATTAAAAAAAAAAGAAATGAAATTCTAATGAAAATGAACACATAACAACCCAAAATGTATGGGACATAGCAAAGGCAATATTGAGTGGGAAGTTCATAGCAACACAGGCCTACCTAAAAGAGACAGAAAAATTTCAAATGAACAATCTAACCATACATCTTCAAGAATCAGAAACACAACAACAACAACAAAAAACCCCAGAGTGAGTAGAGGGAAGGAAATAACCAAGATCAGAGCAGAACTAAATGGTATAGATACTAAAAGAACAATCCAAAGGATCAATAAATTCATTTTGTTCTTTGAAAAGATAAACAAAATTAACAAGCCCACTATAAGGTCACTGTAATCTAAAAAGTCTGGTACTGGCATAAGAATACACATAAACCAATGGAACATAATAGAGAGCCCAGAAATAAACTCATGTCAATAGAGTCAGTTAATATTTGACAAAGTACAAGAACATAAAATGGAGTAAAAATAGCCTCTTCAACAAATGTTGGTGGGATCTCTTGAAAGCACATGCCAAAAAAAAAATGACACCAGACCACCAACTTACACCATACACACAAAAAAACTAAAGATGGATAAAAGACTTAAACATAACTTGTGACACCATAAAAGTCCTAAAGGAGACCCTAGGCAGGAAAATTTCAGATATCCCATGCAGCAGTGTTTTCACTGATACATCCCTAGGGCAAGGGATATAAAGGAAAGAATAAACAAATGGGACTAAATCAAATCAAATAACTTCTTCTTGGTTAAAGAAAAAAATAACAAAATGAAAAAGGAATTAACTGTATGGGAAAACCTATTTGCCAATGATACCTCAGACAAAGGGTTCATCTCCATATATATAAAAAACTCACACAACCCCACACCAGAAAGACAAAGAATCCAATTAAAAATGGGAAAAGCACTTGAAGAGACACTACTCCAAGGAGGATATATGGAGTGCCCATAGACATATGACAAAATGCTCAACATCACTAGCCATCAAAGAGATGCAAAGTAAAACCACAATGAGATACTACTTGACACTGGTCAGAATGGCCATCATTAACAAATTAACAAATAACAAGTACTGGCGAGGTTGTGGAGAAAAGGGAACCCTAATATACTGTTGGTGGAATGCAGACTAGTGCAGCCACTGTGTAAACAGTATGTAATTTCCTCAGAAAACTAAAGATGGAACTGCCTTTCAACCTGTCCATGCTACTGCAGGGACTATACCCTAAGATTCCTGAATCACCAACTCAAAAGAACCTATGCATCCCAATGTTCATAGCAGTGTTATTTACAACAGCCAAGTGCTTGAAACAGCCTAAGTGCCCATTAGTACATGAATGGATAAAAGAACTGTGGTACATTTATAGAATGGAATAGTTTGCAGCAGAAAGAAAGACCTCCTACCCTTCATGACAGCATGGATGGAACTGGAGAGCATTATACTAAGTAAGCCAGGCAGTGAAAGACAAATACCATATGATCTCACATATAAGTGGAACCTAACCAACAAAACAAACAAATGAGCAAAACAGAACTAGAGACTTAGAAATAAAGAATAAACTGATAGTGACCAGAGGGGAGGGGACTGGGGATAATGGAGGAGAGAAGGGGAAGGGGCAAGCAAAGAAACATGAATGGAGGACTCATGGGCATAGAGAATGGGGGCAATTGACAGGGTAGGGGTGAGCAATTGGGAAAAAGTTGGGACAACTGTAACTGAACAACAATAAAAAAAGAAAATAATAAAAGGCATACCAGAAGAAGAGAGGGAGAAGGGAATGGAGGATTATTCAAACAAATAATTGCAAGAAATTAACAAATCTATGGAAAGAGATCCTTGAATGCAAGGTAGAAACAGAACATCTACCACCTTAATCCATACACACATTCTCCAAGGCATATTATATTAAAACTGTCAAAAATTAATGACAAAGAAAATGTTCTCAAGGCAGCCAGAAAAAATAAGAAAGTAACCTATAAAGGAAAGCTCATTAGGTTAACATCAGACTTCTCAGCAGAAACTCTACAAGCTAGAAGAGAGTGGAACCAAATATTCAAATTACC
Source organism: Tonatia bakeri (assembly GCA_004024845.1). Taxonomy (NCBI): domain Eukaryota; kingdom Metazoa; phylum Chordata; class Mammalia; order Chiroptera; family Phyllostomidae; genus Tonatia; species Tonatia bakeri. The sequence continues at coordinate 195,815 of PVIA01002473.1, read as the reverse complement.
TAAAGAAATTAGCAGCCAAGAGCTCCTACCCTTCTCAACAGCATGGATGGAACTGGAGAATATTATGCTAAGTGACATAGCCAGGAAGTGAAAGACAAATACCATATGATCTCACCTATAAGTGGAACCTAATGAACAAAACAAACAAGCAAGCAAAATATAACCAGAGACATTGAAATAAACAACAAACTGACAGTAGCCAGAGGGAAGTGGGGAGAGGGATAATGGGGGAAAACAGGGAAAAGGCCATCAAGGAACACGTATAAAGGACACATGCACAAAGCCAAAGGGTTTAGGTGTGAAGGTGGGAGGAGGGGATAGGTGGGGCAGGGATGTGGGCTGGGGTGAAAATAGAGAAAACTGTACTTGAACAACAATAAAAAATAAACAGATAGATAGATGATAGATGATAGATAGATAGATAGATAGATAGATAGATAGATAGATAGATAAAAAGAAATTACCAGCCAAGAATACAATGAAACCTTGGTTCTCAAACTTAATTTGTTCCGGAAGGCTGTATGAGAAGTGATTTTTTTCAAAAAATGAATCATACAGATGAATGACCACACAGGTATCAGCATGAAAGTTTTGTTGAGTTGAAGACCAAGTTTTGTTCAATAACCAAGCCATTTTTTTTCTATGACCAACTTCTTCAAGAACTGAATTACTGTAGATGAGAGATGTTCAAGAACCAAGATTTGACTGTTTATATTCAATAAAGTTATCCATTAGGTATAAAGGAGAAGTAATGACTTTTTCAGACATAAAGAAGTGGATGAAATTAACTACCAGAAGACCTCAACTTCAGGAACCACTCAACGGAGATATTCTACCTGAAACAAAGAACAAAAAGTTGCAAAAATATGAGTAGGATCACCAACACACTCATAACACAATTTGGCCTATATAGAGAAACCAGAAAAATATCAAATAAACTCTTAGCATTACATCTTAAAGAGCTAGAAAAAGAAGAAAAAAGCAGTCCAAAGTCAAGAGAATAAAGGAAATAATAAAAATTAGAGCATAAGTGAACAAAATAGGGAACAAAAAGACTATACAAAAATGCAACAAGCACTTGATTCTTTGAAAAAAATTAATAAAACTGACAAACCTCTGACAAGACTCATTAAAAAAAAGATTCAAATAAACAAAATGATAAATGAAAGAGAAACTAACAAAAACATCATAGAAATGCAAAAGGATCATACTAGAATATATTGAAAAACTATATGCCACCAAATTCAGTAACCTAGAAGAAATAGGTAAGTTCTTAGAAATATATAACATTACTCGACTGAATCATAAATGGGAGTCTAAATTGACCAATGAATAGTGAGAAAACTGGAACAACCATCAAAAACCTCCCCAAAATTAAAGTCCAGGACCTTTCAAAAGCAAAAGCCTTTGGTTTTATCAAAAACAAAAACAAAACAAAACAAAACAAAAGCTTCAAGATGAAAAGCTGAAGTCTTTGCTAGTGAATTCTACCAAACATACAAAGAAGATTTGATTCCTATCCCAAACTCTTTCAAAACACTGAGTAAGAGGCAATACTTCCTAACTCATTTCATGAGGCCAACATAACCCTGATACCCAAGTATGGCAAGGATAACACACAAAAAGAAATCTATAAACCAATATCTCTGATGAATACAGATACAAAACTCCTAAGTAAAATACTATCAAATCAAATACATAAAAAAATTTGAAGATCATGATGAAGGGGTTTCATTCAAGATCCACAAGTGTGATTTGACATATGCAAATTGATCAACATAATATACCACATTAACAAAAGATAAAAATCATAATTTTATTAATATATGGGAAAAAGAATTTCATAAGATAAACATTGATTTATGATTAAAACACTAAAAAATGGTATAAAAGGCAAGTTCCTCAAGATAAAGAAGGTATATATAACAAGTCCTCAGCTAATATCATACTCAATGGTGAAAAACTAAAAGCTTTTCCTCTAGATCGGGAACAAGTCAAGGATGTCCATTCTCACCACTCTTATTCAAGAAAAATGTGGAACTCCTATCCAGAGCAATCAGGCAAGAGAAAGAAATAAAAGGCATCCAAATTAAGAATGAAGAAATGTGTCACTATTTACAGATGACATGATCCTTTATATTTAAAAATCCTAAAGACTCAAGCAAAAGCTTAGAATTATTAAAAAATACTGTACAGTAAAGTTGCAAAACACAGAAACATTAGTGTACAAAAACCCACTGCTGTCCTATATACTAAGAATAAAATTTCAAAAAATGAAACAAATTCCATCTGCAATTGCAACAAATGAATAAAATACTTAGTAACGGATTTAACAAAAATTGTGAAAACAATTGTGTTGATTGTGAAAACTACAAAGTATTATTAAAAGACATTTTAAAAAACACAATGAAATGGAAAGATATTCCGTGCTCATGGATTGGAAGAATAAACATAGTTAAAGTGTCCACATTACTCCCAGCAAATACACAGATTTAATGCAATCCACATAAAATCCCAATGACATTTTTTAAAGAAATAAAGGGAAAAAATAATGAGATTTGTTTGGAACCACAAAAGACCTCAAATAGCCAAAGCAATCCTGCAAGAAGAAAGAAGGAAAGAAAAGAAAGGAAGGCAGGCAGGCAGGGAGGAGTGAGGGAAGGAAGGGGGAAAAAAAGAAAGAAAAAGAGAGAAGAGAAGAGAAGAGAAGAGAAGAGAAGAGAAGAGAAGAGAAGAGAAGAGAAGAGAAGAGAAGAGAAGAGAAGAGGGGAAGGGAGGGGAGGGGAGGGGAAGAAAAGTAAGCTGAAGTTTCACACTACCTGACTTCAAACTATACTACAGAACAACAATAATCAAAACACCATAGTACTGGCAGAAAATCAGATACTCAAACCAATGGAACAAAACTGAAAGCACAGAAATAAAACCACATGTATATAGGCAAATAATTTTTGGCAAAGGAGACAAAAATATATAATGGAGTAAAGAAAGCCTCTTTGATAAATGGTGACAGTAAAATTGAAAAGCCACTTTCAAAAGAATGAAACTAGACCAGTTAGTCTGTGTGTACAAAAACTAATTAAAAATGGATCAAAGACCTAAACATAAGATCTGAAACAGTAAATTACAGAGAAAAAACATAGGTATTAAAGTTATATATCTTGGTCATGGAGAACACTTTATGAATTTGACCCCAAAGGCAAGGGAAGTAAAAGCAAAAAATAATGAATGGGACTATAGCAAACTAAAAAGTTTCTGCACAGCAAAAGAAATGCCCAAGGAGACAAAAGGCACTTAACCAGATGGGAGAATATTTGCAAACGACAGCTCCATAAAGGGGTTATTTTCCAAAAAATATAAAGAATATACACAGTTCAACACCAACCAATCAAACGATCCAATTTAAAAAATGGGCAGAGGCCCTGAACAGAGACTTCTCACAAGAAGACATACAAATGGCCAACAGATATATGAAACAATGCTCAACTTCACTAGCAAAAGCATTTCAAAACTACTGTGAGATACCACCTCACACCTGTTAGAATGGCTATTATTGAAAACACAAGTAATAAGTGTTGGAGAGATAGTGGAGAAAAAGGAACTCACATTCACTGCTGGTTGGAATGTAAATTGGTATAGCCACTATGAAAAACAGTATGAAGTTTCCCCCCAAAATTAAGAATACAGTTACCATACAGGTATCTCCCCAACAAATTTGAAAACATTTATTCACAAAAATATATGCACCTCTATATTTATCACTGCATTATTCATGGTCAGGACATGGAAACAACCAAAGGGTACTTGGATAGATGATTTGATAAAGATGATGTGGTACATATATACAATGGAACATGACTGAGACATACATTTGCAACAACATGGCTGGACCTTGAGAATATCATGTTAAGCAAAATAAATTAGAAAACATTAGGAATCATATGATTTCACTCATATGTGGGATATATGGAGGATTTATAAAACCAGAATTTATGCATACAAAATTGTCTATTTATTCATGCATGTTTGAATTTCAGTCACCTTCAAAGTACCCTCCATTTGATGCATTACCCTTATCCAGATGTTTTCTCCACTGCTCAACACAATTTTTGAACTCTTTGATTTTGATGCATTTTAGTGCTTCTGGTGTTTTTTGTTTGTTTGTTTGTTTCACCTCTTCCACAACAGCAAAATACTTCCCTTTGAGGACTTTTTTCATCTGGGGAAACAAAAAATTTAAAAAATGTTTGTCCAGGGAGATATTGGGTGAATAGGGAGGGCAGGGCATGAGGGTCACGCAGTTTTTGATAAAAAACTCCCGAACACTCAGTGTGGTGTGGGCACTCATAAATCACCCAGCATGAAATGGGCAGATACATTGAATGAGTCTTCAAAAAAAATTCACTCAAGCCAAAACCAGCCTCTCACAATGCCAGCTGGTACACTGATATAGATGGGTTCCCAGAACACTCATCCAGCAGAGGAAACCTGTACTACAAGGGGTCCACTCTCCAAAAGATAATTCCTGTTTTTTTGGTGGTACCCCCTTGTAAAACTGAAACTCATAGACAACAGTATGGTGGTCACCAAAGGGAAGGGATGAGTAGTGAAGGGTAAAGGGTTCCAAATATATGGCAATGGAAGATGATTTGACTTTAGGTTGTGGGCACACAATGCAATATACAAGTGATGTATTATAGAAATGTACACTTAAAACCTACATATTCTTATTAATCAATGTCACCCCCAATAAACAATTAAAAAAAAAGAACTCGTACTACTCAACACCAAAATCCCCCAAACCATTCAATTAAAAAATAGGCAGAGGACCTGAATTAACACTTCTCCAAAGAGGACATACAGATGGCCAACAGACATCTGAAAAAAAATGCTCAATGCCACTAATCATCAGAGAAATGAACATTAAACCACAGTGCCATATCACCTTGCATCTGTCAAAATGGCTATCACCAATAAATTCACAAATGACAAATATTGGCGAAGATATAAAGAAAAGGTAACCCTGGTGCACTGTTGGTAGGAATACAGATTGGTATAGACACTATAGAAAACAGTCTAGAGTTTCCTCAAAAAATTAAAAGTGAAACTGCCTCATGGCCCACTGATTCCACTTTTGGGTATATATCCAAAGAAATCCAAAACACTAATTCAAAGAATGCGTGCACCCTGTTCATTGCAGCATTGTTTACATTAGTCAAGCTATGGAAGCAACATAAGTGCTCATCAATAGATGCGTGGATAAAAGAAACTGTGGTACATATATACAATGGAATATTAGTTGGCCATAAAAAGAATGCAATCTTACTATTTGCAACTGCATGGATGTGGATGAACTACAAGGGTATTATGCTCAGTGAAATAAGTCACGTAAAGCCAAATACCATTTGATTTCACTTATATGTGGAATCTAAAGAATAAAATTAAATAATCAAACAAAATGGAAACAGACTCACAGACACACAGAGAGAACTGGTGATTGACTGAGGTAGTTTGGGGCATTGGGTGAAAAAGTGAATGGAATAAGAAATACGAATTGGTAGTTAACAAAAATAGTCATGGGAATGCACATAAAGTATAGCAAAAATAGTCAATAATAATGTGATAAAGATGTATGGTGCCAGTTAAGGTACTGGAAATATTGAGGGAAATACTATGTAAAGTACATGGTTCTCTAACCACTAAGCTATACACTTGAAACCAATACAAAATAAAATTGAAAGAATGACATAAAAAATAAAATATTCTGTATAGAGTTTGATTAACATCTAATATTGTATCTAAAGATTCTTCAGTGTACTTCAGTGGGGTGAGAATAGAACAAATGCCTCACTGCAACATTAAAACTGCTTTCAAATTTTGACTTACTCTAAATATTAATGTAAATCTTGCTCATCAATACCTATGTTTTTTAATATATAGTATTTTTATTTCATATGGAATAAATGGAATAAGCACTGTTCGGTTTAAATATGCCATGTTCCTCTCTTATCTCTGGCACACTGCTAAATATCTTTGATTTAAGATACACCAATATTTTCTGATATAGACCAAACAGCAACAACAAATGTTTACTATAATTATCACTTAATTATCTTAAGTTAATACTTATAAAATATCATGAAGTCATCACACAAAATTATTGCGTCAACTTTGTTTTTCAAATTGTCAAAAAAATGTATGTATAACATTAAAAAAAAACTAGTGTTTAGACTATGGTTTCAATTGCATTTCAGCTTTGGTCTAAGTAATAGTATTTCCTAACAGACATAAATGTAAATTACTTTATAAATTTGTTGGGAACCGCCCTGCCTGGTTTCAGAAGCTGTAACCCCCCCATGGCTAAGGCTGAGTGAGCGACCTTTGGACCATAAACCACAAAGGAGACAAAGCTATCTCCCTGGCAGGAGCGCCACTTCTGCCCCTTTTTCCATAACTGGCTCCCAATGCTTGATCAGTTAGCCAGTGACGGGTAAGATTCCCCAAGGCGTGGGGACAACCTAAGACAGGCACAATCATTGGGAGGCCTCAGGGAAGGACTTGGAGGTCTATAGCAAAAGGGTGTGATGGACCCTCACCCCTTGGCTTTGACATAGTCTGAGTCCTCATTCTGTCTGCAAGAAGTCTCCTAATCTCTTGGCTGCCTTACTTCCCCTGCCTGACTTAAGCCTGAAACAATGACAGAGGGTGGTACAGCCCTGTGCTGGAAAGGGCAGGTTCTCGGGGAATCAGGCCTGAGAAAGAATGTGTAAAATCTTGTGAAACCTGCTTTTGCTAACAATGCTCTCAATTAAATAAGGGTCCAAGCAGGATATGAGTTTGTTTCCCAAAGTTTTATAGCCCTTCAGCTAACAGACCCTGACTCAGAATAAGCCCTCATAGTTCTCTGTATGCTATCCATTGTTTGATCCTTACTGCTTGACAATGACTAATGAGCGTTACCTGTATTCCTGTGCAAATTGAAAGCCAATAAAAACCTGTCAAGGCAAGGCTTGGGGCGCTCTCCTCATGAGAAAGTAGCCGTGCTATTCCTTTTCCTCCACAGGACTTGGTAGTCCATGTGAATGTATCTCGTCTCATCCATAACACTGCAGACACTGTGGGCTAGAGTCTGCACCATAAACTAAATAGTTGCTCAGAACAAGCACTACTTAAATTTCATTGTTTCATACTTTATAGCTATATATTGCAACCAGTGAATAGGGGAATACTGAAAATATTTGTAGTTTCCCTAGTTGTCCTAAACTTGCTTATGTTTATAGGACAATTTTTTCTGACTTTACAATCTAGTTGTCCCTACTCATAGCCAAATTCCTTATCAGACTTTATATTTATTATGCTATGACAGTTACCCAAATTTTCCCCCATTTACTTCCCTCTGCCCAGTACCTCCCTTCCCTCAAGCAACTCCCACCCCTTACACCACCAGTTCCTGTCCATGGGTGGTGTAAGTTCTTTGGTGTCTCCATTTCCTATGCTATTCTTAACACCCCTGTCTATTTTGTACCTGCAAATTATGCTTAATCCCTTTACCATTTCCCTCAACTTCCCCTTTCCCCCTCCTAGCTGATAACCCTCCAAATGATCTCCACACTTACAATTCTGCTCCTGTTCTGGTTTTCTGTTTTTTTATATTCAATTTTAGATAGTTGTGAATTTGTTGCCTTTTTAATGTTCATTGTTTTGATCTTTTTCTTCTAAAACAAGTCCCTTTAACATTTAATGTAATAATGGCTTGATGATGATGAACTCCTTTAGTTTTACCTTGTGTGGCAAGCACTTCCATTCTCAACGATAGCTTTGCTGGATAGAATAATCTAGGTTACAGGTCCTTCCTTTTCATCACATTGAATACTTCTTTTCAATCCCTCTTTGCTTGCAAGTTTGAGAAATCAGCTGATATTCTTATGGAGACTCCTTTGTAAGTAACACTGCTTTTAAGATTCTCTATCTTTAACCTTTAGCATTTTAATTATGATGTTTCTTGGTGAGGTCCTCTTTGGGTCCATCTTGTTTGGACCCAAGTCCAAGAAGCACAGAGATGGAAGCTTCCTGGACTTGTATGTCTATTTCCTTTGCCAAACTAGGGAAGTTTTCTTTCATTATTTTTTCAAATTTCTTAATTTCTTGCTCTTCCTGTTCTCCTTCTGGCACCTCTATGATTGGGATGTTGGTAGTTTAAAGTTGTCCTAGAGGTTCCTAAATCTAGTCTCATTTTTTTTTTTGAATTCTTGTTTCTTCTTTCTGTTTTGCTTGAATGTTTATTTTTTCCTTATGTTCCAAATCATTCGTTTGAATCCCAGTTTCCTTCGCTTCACTGTTGATCCCCTGCGGATTTTTCATTTCAATTAGTGTAATCTTCATTTCTTCCTTTATGTTTTTGCCGTACGCTGAGTTCTCTGAGCATCCTGATTACCAGTGTTTTGAACTCCGCATCTGATAGGTTGGCTATCTCTGTTTTGTTAAGTTCTTTTTCTGAGGTTTGTTTTGTTTTGTTCTGTTCTTTCATTTGGGCTATATTTCTCTCCTCAGTTTGGCAGCCTCCCTGTGTTTTTCTGTGTATTAGGTAGAGCTGTGTGCCTCCCTGACTTAACATACCTGTTAAGTTGTACGGGACAGACCTTAGGCATTTTTCAGGGTGGGGTGACCCACTTTGCCACTTTGTGGCTGTGTGTTTAGGGAAGAATTAGGAGACAATGACACTGCCTGGCTTCAGGAGGTGTACACTGCACTCACGCTGTTTGGTCACTTCATGCACTTCCCATATGCAACTGGTGCCCTTCCAGCTACTACTCTGGTGGTGAAACCCAAAGTGGGTGGGTTTGCATACATTCTAAGCCTGTGTGGGCTCTTTAAGGTGTGAAAATCTGGGAGTTTTTTCAGCCAACTCCACTCCCCCAATTTTTTTACAGGCAGAGGTATCTTTCCAGTGCTGAAACCCTGGGCTGTGCAGTCTGGCCTGGGGCTGGAGTCACTCACTCCCAAGGTATCCCTTGCAGTTTTTATCAACCTGTTCCACCATTGCCACTGCCCCCCCCCCCCCCCCCCCCCCCCCCC
>PVIA01002473.1:0-186640 GCA_004024845.1 Tonatia bakeri | reverse complement strand
CCAATAATTAAATTTCATTTGTAATAATCCCCAACCTGTCTGTTTTTAATGGATAAATCAGTTAAAGATTCAATCTTAATTATTTTGGAGTCATGATGAAAATGGACTCAACCCACAAATAGTCATTTATTTTCGACATCAGCTATGTTTTCATTCAAACCTGCCTCAGTTTTTCCTCCCTACTCTTGACACTAATTACTAATTATAAATGTGACTTCTTTTTTTTAAATCTTACTGACTCCATTAACAGTCCTTAGTAATTGTTAACAATGGGAATCTTGAAATTGTATCCACTTAAAATTTTAAGGAAAATGTAATTTACAACCAAGTTATTACAATTTCTGCTTAGGATTCTAAATCTATTCACTCAGCCAAAAATATTTATTTTTTATTTTTTTAAGATTTTATTTATTTTTAGAGAAAGGGAGAGAGAAAGAGAAAGAGAAAGAGAAAGAGAAAGAGAAAGAGAAAGAGAAAGAGAAAGAGAAAGAGAAAGAGAAAGAGAAAAAGAGAGGCAACCATCAATGTATGGTTGCCTCTTTCAAAAATATTTTTTAAATATCCCCTATTATGGGGAAGGCACTCTTCTAGGTCACTGTGTACCAGAAATACCAAGATGTGTAAGCATCTGCCTGAAAAAGAGATGATACTCTGGCAGTTTCCAATAGAGATGTTCAAATATTGATGTAATTCCTTTAAACATTTTCTATAAAATATACCTAATCACATTCATAAAATTAAACAATTTTCTTCTGGCACACATAAAATAGTAACTATCACATCACCTATGGAAAGGTAATGTAGAACATTACTTTAAAAGAGACTAAGCACTGCCGTGGCTGGTGTAGCTCAGTAGACTGAGCGCAGGCTGCGGGCCAGGCATCGCAGGTTCGATTCCCAGTCAGGGCACGTGCCTAGGTTGCGGGCCGTGTCCCCCAGCAACCGCACCTTGATGTTTCTCTCTCTCTTCCTCTCCCTTCCCTCTCTAAAAATAAATAAATAAAATATTTTTTTTAAAAAAAGAGAGACTAAGCACCAAATGTGAAATACATATAAAAAGGCAGTATCCAACACAGTGAATATATTTAAGCCACAATTTACAAATATACAACTACATATAGATTCTAATAAATATTTTACTCAAAATCTGCCTCCTAGTGCACTAAATATAAATGCATTTTAATTAACAATGTAATTTGTTTAAAGCATAGACCTTATGAAAACGCTGGTCTGAAAAGGCTTTCTGTACACTTCTGTATTTATTAGGAGCAAGACAAAAAGTATGCAAAAATAAGTCCAAGTATCCAGGGAGGAAGAGTTGAATCAGAGTAAACCAACGCAAGTAATAGCATAACTGAAAAGTTATAGGAAAAGAACTTAGCTTCTTAATTTATCACATACAAGTGTCCATTTTTTAAAAAGATGTTTTTAGAGGGTGGTGCTTTCATTTTAGCAAAATGTCATGTAACAAAATAGGTCAACATTACATTGAAAAATACCTCCACGTTATTTCTCTTTAGTGGAACAGAATTTTGCCCTAAAAAAAATTATTTTAAGTAATTCTTTCCTAAACATGATATATAAAATGAAAGCCATAAAAATTCCCTATTTCTTAATCCCTCCCATATAATCCCCTCTCTATACTATCAGTTACTGTTTTAAAAACTGGCAGTTTTAAATTAGGATGCCATCTCCTAAGAGTCATTTATAGTTTTTTGTTTCTTTGGGTAGGAGAATTCATCAAACTAGACATTCCACCAAGTTTTTAATAAATTGGCTTATCACATTTCTAGCCCAGAACTTTTTTTGTTGTACTTTTACATAAAGTATGTCAAAACATCAGTTTTTTTGGCTGTAAAAGTGTCTGTTACCTTTTGATATGATTTCTATTACTATCTTAATACTTCATAAAGAATGCAGAATATGAGGAGGGACCCCTCCCCCCAAAAATAACCTGGAATTATCTTCCAAAGGGCGGGACCCTTGTAGTACAAGCTTTCCCCAGTTGGTGAGCATTCTAGGAATCTATCATTATCAGTGTACCAGCTGCTGTTGTGAAAGGCTGCTTTTGGCTTCAGTGATTTTTTGGGGGAAGATTCTTTCAACATGTTTGCTCATTTTATTATGGGTAATTCATGAGTGCAATTGCCCATACCAACTGCGCTGACTGCTCAGCAGTTTTTGACCAAAAACTGCATGACAAATGTGACTCACTCTCCCTATTTGACTGATCATGCCCCTAGCAACTTTTTTTTTCTTTCCCTGAATGAAAGAAGTCCTCAAAGGGAAACGCTTTGCTGATGTGGAAGAAGGGAAACAAAAAAAATGGCAGAAACAGTAGAAGACATCAAAATCGTTAAGTTCAAAAACTGTTTTGAGCAGTGGAGAAAATGTCTTGATAGATGTAGTGCATCAAATGGAGAATACTTTGAAAGTGGATGAAGTTTAAACATGTAAGAATATACAATTTTTATAGATAAATCCCATTTTTTGGGGGGGTTCTCTCTCATCTACCTCTATATTTAACTTTCTCAGAGTAAAGATATACTTTAATAAAAGCTAATTTGCTCAGCATTGGCTCAGAAATTTAAAGGGGAATTTTACTTAACATTAATTTAACTTTTTTATAGTTATAAGTTCATAATTTTAACATTTGGCTTTTCTGCTATACTTTTTCAGAATAATATAATAAAACACCATATTTCATTTGGATGATACTGATATAGATCCTTAACCAAGAAATTTTCAAATCAACCTGCTACCAACCATGAACTCTAATGCATGGACATTTTTTTTTACCATCACTTGTAATATATTAAAATATGCAATAACTGTTACTTACACATTACATGGAAAAATAATTTTTAACAAAATTTTATTCAAAGCATTAGGAAAATCATATTCAAAACACAGAAATAATCAGACTATAACAACACTTGTATTCCACTGCATGGAATGCAAGTTCCCTGACACTTAATGACTTCTTCCTAACTAAAACTTCAGTTTTAAAGTCACCAGTCAGAAAATGGTAGAAGCATTATTTTGTCTCTGAGGCTGGAGAAATGACTTTGATGTGAGAAGTGACACCATTTAAACAGCAAAGATTAGATTTTCCCTAATGTAATTATATTCCCTTCTTGTTATTTCTCAGTGATAAAAATTTAGAATGTAAGGATTATTAGACGGGAATAGGACGTAAATTAGTTCTTTGAAGATGTCCTGATCTGATCAATGCTTGCTTTAATCAGTCCAAACACTGAATTAGGTTTTAACAATTACAATACCATTGCGTTTATCTAAAATTATTAATATGAATACACTTTTACATAATACATTACATGTATATAACTGTTGTCAATTTTTACCTTAAGTAAAAAAATTATCACTAATGAAGATTTTAAAAATAATTTTCATGCTAGAACTTCAGGACTTTAAATTTATAGAGATCAAAATAATTTCTGAATACTGAAAACAGCCTAAACCAATAAGAAATTGCTAAATTTAAGGATTACTTTTTGAAAAGGAAGAAAATTTTTTTGGAAGGAATTTGTAGCTGAAAACACTGCTCATTAAAAAAACAGACAAAGAAAAAAAGTTGCCCTGAGAAAGACTCTTAAAATTTTCAGTGCTTTCAGAGGCCCCCAACAATTCATGAAGGAGCAACTTTTAGCTCTAGCCTCTTACTACTACCAACATAAAAAATGTTTTGAACGAAACAGTGATTTGTGCTCCCCTGCTACACTGGTAACAAGTTACACCTAGACATCTGAATAGATGGACTATAAGCAAATTTTGCATGCATGCCAGGTAGACTTCTTTTTCTTTACAAAGAAAGAGTTTGTAGTTCCTCAAGTGGTCTTGGATTCAAACCTACTGTTCACAAAAATAATCTTCTGTAAGCAAATTCATAGTTTTATTATAATAGTAAACAAATTGTTTGGCCTACAACCTCTAATCTATGAGTGTTTTATTTCTAATGCAAACATTTCTCAAAGTGCACTGTTATTTTTAACATCTTTTATGCATTTACAGTCAGAATTTTTTGATCTCCACATACTTTTAGTATGAAAGAATGGTTATTCCAAACATCTTACATACCATAATTGAGAGAAGTAAAAGGAAGCTACAGAAGTAACAGGATATTTTTCAAAAATAAGAATATAATGTACAAAAAATGGCAAATTAAGTGATAACTGGTAGTATGAACTCTCAATACCCTAATATTCTACTTTGGCTTCCAAATTAAGATTTGACGAGTTTGAAGCCTTGTCCTGTGTCCAGCACAGTAGGAAGAAACCAGCTCATTTTTAATCTTTTCAAGCACCTAAAACAACTTTGGCAAATCCAAAAAAGGTTCAGACCACACAACCAATTTGCCAAATGTACTAGTGGATACGTAATACGAGGAAAGTGTAACATCCAGTGCTTGGCCACATCACTTCCTGTTGGCAAATGCAAAGTATAGTCACTCCACTGTTTTGATACACCATACACTGCTTTCACCATGCGTCCCTTTTCAGTCCAGCAGATGTTATTATTGGAGTTGCAGTTATATTCTACCCAGTCTTTCGTAAAGTCGCCCAGCTGTGGTGGGTCAGCTTCTTCAATATCTATTGTCTTTATCATCTCAGCTCCTTGCACTGCAACATACTGGTCATTGATTTTTCTTACTTCTTTCACCCAGGGAGTTGAATTCTCACTGTCCAATACAATAATAAGTCGGGAACAGAAGGAACCATTCTTTTCTCTCCACCATTCTAAAAGTGTGTCAAGGCGCAGTATGTCTCCACCTATAAAAAGAAAATTCAATAGAGTAATAATTTCTGAAGCCTCTTAATAAGAATTCCCTCTTGCTTAAGTATATTTTCTTTAAACTTGTAAAATTAAATATGTGACTAGAAATATAGAGACTTCATTTCAAAGTATCTTTTCAGAAGATTTTTAAAAAACAAACTTTCAACTTCAGGTTAAAAAAACAGTTATCCTTGTTACTTGCACAAAAAATGGGATATGCTACAAATATTAAGAAAAACTTGTATAAAGTTAAATTTAGTGAAAAATATATAATTATAAAGGAAAGCTTATATTCCACATCAAAAGCAGCAAATATAGCTGTTGTCCAAATCCAGCCCATTACCTGTTTTGGTACAGACTCAGAGCTGAGAATTGATTTTATATTTTTACATATTTGAAACATCTTTTTTAAAAAAACAATATTTGTGATATGGGAAAATTATAGGACATATACATTTCATGTAATTGTTTCCATTAACAACACTAATTTGTATTCTGTCTATGGCTGCTTTTCAACTACAGTGGCAGAGCTGAGTAGTTGCAACAGGGACCTTATGGCTCACAAAGCCCTTTATGGAATATCTGGCCCTTTACAGAAAAAGTTTACCAATGCTATTGTACATCACCAATAAAATAATGTTACCTATCCTCATTATCTAGATAGCTACTGAATGAAAAAGAATATAAGTTTAGAATGAATTTATTTTAAATCAATTTTGTACCTGAAAAACAAAGAATTAAAAAGTTTACTCAGAAAGGTCTCAAATAAATAAATCTGAACTAGAAACCTGTCTTACAGCATAGTAGGCTTTCCATCTGGTTCATTGTGGATAGGACCCCCCGCCCCACCCACTAATTTTGATTTTTAAATGTTACATTAAAGTATTATGTTATTTGTTTCTGGAATCCTCTTAAATTTCATGGCCACTGCTATCCTCACCTCACCCTAGTCCTGGCTGTCAGTGGTATACTGATACAATCATCCTAATTCTAGTTATTTATCTTAAGGAAAGAGCAGAGATTAAGACAAATTATTGCATATAGAGAGATCATCTTTCCTCTGCTATCTAAGATAGTGTAAAATCTAAAACATCCAGGGGGAATGGAAATAAACTATGGTAGCAACTCATGAGGGAAGTTTATAGTAAAATAATATTTATTTTATATTTTTTAAGGGCAGTTTTCTTTTCTTTTTTTTAAGATTTTATTTATTTCTTTTTAGAGAGGGAAGGGAGGGAGAAAGAGAGAGAGAAACATCAATGTGCGGTTGCTGGGGGCCGTGGCCTGCAATCTAGGGATGTGCCCTGACTGGGAATTGAACCTGCGATGCTTTGGTTTGCAGCCCGCATTCAATCCACTGAGCTACTCCAGCCAGGGCTAGTAAAATAATATTTATAAAGAAATTTTAATGAGAAAATCAGCTATAAAATTAGGAAAAAAATGTATGACAGAGAAATGTATCTATAAAACAGCAGTGGTTATTGTTGGGTGTTTGAATTTCAGGTGGTTTGTGTCATATTTTTCTACGTGTTCCCAGTTTTTACATTGAATATGTTGTTTTTATAATTAGAAAAGAGTTTTAACATGTTGTAGTCTACTTGCACAAGATCCTAAACCTAACTTTAGAATATACAATTCTACCAAGAGCAATCATCCTTTTTGCTAAACTATCAAAATGTTAATACCGGAATGAGAAAGAATCCTTTATAATTTGTATTCAATAGTAATATAACCTCTGAATCAAGGTAGACCACATTCTTCATGAATAATTAAATTTCTCTTATTCTTTAGCTCTGTAAATGAAAAACACATGCATATATCTCAGAGGCACTATTTCAACACATAGTCTCTACATATTACTAATGGATTGCTTCACAAATACTTCCTGCAAATACCTTTTCAAAAATGGTGAAATGTTAACTTTTCATTATTGCCAATTTTATTAAATTTCTCTAGAGATCAGAGAATGACAGATTACAGGAGCCATTATACAAATTCCATCTTCCACAAAACATCACTATCTAACTTGCCTTCTACAACTATATCACCAAATATTATTCAGCACATTCTACACTAATTCTTATATACAAGCTCTTTTAAACTATCTTTTCATGTTTATTTTTGTCTGCTTTCTCCTATGAACTGAAGAAAATTCATTTGGCTTTTGGCCCAGATACAAAAGTACTTACATTTATCTTAGATAACAGCAATCTAATGCAGTTCAAGTAACTAAGATTGCATTTTAAAGGCTCTGTTTATCTGTGATGAAGTACTTTACAGATTATCTACATATTTTTCATTTACAAGGTAAGACAAAAGTAGGTTTTATAGTTCTTACTATGGAAAATCATATAATAATAAGAATAGAAATTCTGTTTCACGTACTCACATTTATAAGCCTACTTTTGCCCCATCCTGGATTTCTATCCCTCATCATTACCATCGTTTTTTTTTTTACCCTCAAGCAAAGAGGCAAAAATAGTAGGTTACAAATTATGAAAATCCATAAGTAATTAAGTGTTGGGAACCACCCTGCCTGGTTCAGAAGCTGTAACTCCTGCCAAGGCTAAGGCTGAGGGAGCGACCTTGGACTGTAAGCCAGCAAGGAGACAAAAGCTTATCTCCCTGACAGGAGCGCCGCTTCTGCTCCTTTTACTTCATCCATAACTGGCCCCCAAAGCTTGGTCAGTTAGCCAATGATGGGTAAGATTCCCCAAAGGGGGGCACAACCTAAGACAGGCATGATCACTTGGGAGGCCCCCAAGGAAGGACTTTGGGGGCTACAGCAAAAGGGGGTGATGGACCCTTGCCCCTCAGCTTTGACAAAGCCTGAGTCCTCATTGTCTGCGAGAAATCTCCTGAACTCTTGGCTGCCTTACTTCCCTTGCTCCACCTAAGCCTGAAACAATGACAGAGGGTGGGGCAGCCCTGGGCTGGAAAGGGAGGGTTCCCTGGGCGATCAGGCCTAAGAAAGAATATGTAAAATCCTGTGAAACCTGCTTTGTTTAGAATGCTCTCAATTAAACGATAAGGGTCCAAGCAAGAAGTAAGTTTGTTCCTCAAAGTCTTATAGCTCTTTACTATCTGACCCTGACTCCAAATAGGCCCTCAGAGTTCTTTGTTATCTATTGTTTGATCCTTACTGCCTAGCAATGATTAATGAGCTTTACCTGAATTCCTGTGTAAGCGAACCAAATAAAAGCCCATTGAGGAACAGACTCCTGGCCCTTCTCCTTTGAGAGACTGGCCACCTTTCCTCTCCAAGCAGATCATGTCTTAGTAGACTTATTCTCATCCGTGGTGGCCGGGGGGGGCGGGGGGGGCCTGCGGCTGGAGCCCCCCATAAAGAAGACTACATATTCTAAGAAGTACTATGAGTAAAGGTATGGGTTAAAGGGCAAATATATTTTTCTTCTCACAATGACATTTGGTTATGGACCTGCCTTTAACTTGCTAACTCAAGTAAAATCCAGTTATGATGTCTCCTGTTTTAAAAGTTTTTAGAAAGGTAACTATTAAAAAATTTCAGAGCTCAGAGCTCTTTGTCACTTGGTTTAATACTACTTCTGAAATACAATCAGCCTTTGAGGGCTGTCTGGGGAAGGCTAGGGCAGAAACTGACTGAAACGAGGGCTTAGCCTCTCTGCCTAGTTCAACCTAGTTACCAACAAGTAGGCCAGATGCCTAAGGCTGTGAGAGTATATAGATGCTGATTTACTGGACAAATATCTGCTCCTCATTTTTTCCCCCTCTACTTTTAACTATAAAGTCTGTAACATAGAAATTTACACAAATAAGAACAAATCTTCATGGCTAATAGAGGAATTCCATAATGGTCAACTTATTGGTGACAGACTTCAAAAAATGTAAATATTCCATAATATAACATTTACCTAAAATAAACCATTACTTTAGAGTTTTTGAGTCTTCACAAATTACTCCTAATTGATAGTGAATAAAAATTTAACAAGATTTATACACATGCACGCATGCACACACACACACATACATGCACACTATTTATCCTGGTGTCTATTATTCCTAAGAAAGAAAAAGCTGACACAAATATTAGTAAACTGTACACCTAGAATTTACTTCCAAAGCCATTTTAAAAAAATACTTGAAATCAATTGTAATATTTAAGAAAAATGCATATTTTCTGAAAACTGTTATATTAATAAACCCTTTTCCTAAAAAATAGAATAAGCTTACTTTTAAAGTAAGATGACTTTCTTATGGCCCTGGCAGGGTAGCTCAGTTGGTGAGAGCATGGTCCCATATGACAAGGTTGAAGGTTTGATACATAGTAAGGGCACATGCAAGAGTCAACCAATGAATGCATGAATGGATGGAACAACAAATCAATGTTGCTCTTTCTCTCCCTTCCTCTCTCTTTCTAAAAATCAATCAAAATAAAAAAAAAATTAAAGAAAATAAAAATAAGATTACTTTCATATAACACCTAAAAATAACTAAGGATATGCCCATGACCACCAAAATTATGCCTTTATTTTCCATTTCATTTGAAAAGTTTATTATCATAAGTATTACAGTAAATTTTCAATAATGCTGTTCTTAGATCTGAAATTCTAATTTCTCTAAAGATTTTTAAAGTTACTACAACTTTTTTCTTGTGTTCTGAAGTACATTGAATGCTACACCTTACCTGGAATAAAGTAATAAAGGCTAAAGAGTTGTTTTCTATTTTAAGTTATTAAAAACTTCAGGTTAAGAAAGTAATCTTACAAATTATATTCAGGTAGTTTTTAAAAGATTTTATTTTTATTTATTTTTAGAAAGAGGGGAAGGGAGGGATAAAGAGAGGGAAACATAAATGTGTGGTTGCCTCTCATGTGCCCCTTACTGGGGTCCTAGCCTGCTACCCAGGCATGTACCCTGACTGGGAATCAAACAAGCAACCCTTTGATTTGCAGGCCAGTGCTCAATTCACTGAGCTACACCAGCCAGGGCTATATTCAAGTAGTTTTAATGGTTGAACCATGCTAACAAAAACATCTGCTTACCAGAATATGCCATTTCTCTATCTTCACGTTCCTTTGGCAGGAACTTGGTACAATAGGGAAAAATATACTTTTGGAGCCAGGCAGATATGAGATTGAATCATAGTTCTTCACTTATTAGTAGTATAAGCAATATATGTTATATAACCACTTTTAGCTTTCATTTCATGTTTGAAAAATGTAAATGATAGAGGTGCTAGTATTTACCTGAAAGGTTGTCAAGTGAAGATTAAATCTAATGTGTATAAAGTGCAAACCATAGTAGCTGTGCTTCAAATGTGCCCAATAAATGTTAGTTTGTTATTACTCCTAGACAGCCACTGAGTTGGTCAATATTTATTTATAGACACAAAAAATTACAAAAATAATTTTCTTTATGATAAAGCCTTACAAGTCTGGCATGAAATTATTGAAACCATGATTGTTTAAAGTCATCTCTACTTTAACATCAAGTTTATTTCCTTACTTCTGGAGTTCACGTATTGGCAGTTCTGCCTCTGCCCTTCTATAATATTTTGTTTATATTTCCTTTGATCTGAGTATCTATTTCTACTTACATTTTATGATAGTTTTTTTGTGTATGTTCTTGGTGTAATGTAAAATATTTATGAAAAAAGCAGGATATAATTATTCCTAAAAGAACTATTCTAATTTAAAATAAAAAATTGTTCTTTTTCACAATTCATTCAATGATTTTATCCATCTACCAATTATTTAAGGATTCCCAACTACATGCCAGGCTCTATTCTAGGTGCTGGCAAATGATTCACAAAACCTACAGGGTGACTATTCTAGTTGGTGAGAGCAACAACAAATTTACATATAATATAGAAAGATCTCATTTTTCCCTTGGCAGGGAGATTTAAATTACCCCTTCATTTTATAGATGAGAGAAATGAAACTAACAGAAGTTAAGTAACTTCCCTAAAATAACACTATTGTGGCAAATTAGCACCAAAACCAAGGTCTCCTAACCTTCGTGCTTTTCCCATTACCACATATTGTCTGCTGTTTAAAATTCTGTTGAGCTTTCTAACATAAATAAAACCGTGCATGTGAAAGACGATTAGAGTCAGCATCCGTAACATTTACAGACTTAAAAGTACTAATCAAATTAGTTAATCATCTTCTGAAAAGTGTTACTGTATTAATAATTCTGAAAATAATTTGAAGGGAAAGTGACTGTAAGTCTCAAATCAAACAGATTTTTTCTTCTTACAATTATAAGCCATAATTTTCAAAACATTTGGAGATTGCTAAAATTATGTTATATAGTTATGCTAGAGAAAAGAAAAAACAGTCATATGTTATCCTTGGTAAACTGTAAAGTGAAAAAATGAGAATTCTGAAAATTTAATGTTTCAGTGTAAAGGATAGATTTCCACAATTGGTATATTTTCACAAAAATCAAATTGCCAATGGTGACTTTACCTGCAAGAGCCCACTCTCCTGTACCATGAGTGTGCCCACTGTAATACAAAACATATGTATCGTGTCTAGGTCCATCCACAGTCCGAAGTTCAAGAAAAGCTTTCAGTTTGGAATGTAGAGTATCAAAAGACAGTCCACTTGTGGAATAGTCACATCCATAGGTTTCAATCATATGATATGCAAAAAATCTTTGAATAGCATTGAGCATGCCAGTAGATCTCAAATTTAACTCCTGTACATGTTCGGGTGGAAGAAGTGTTGGTTGTCCATCAGGACTGAAGAAAGAAAAAAAAAGATTATTTTGGTGTTTAAGAAGTATTCATTCTGTACCATATTTTTATCCTTCATTTATAATTATCTAAGAATCGTAATAGTTGGTAACTAAATGGCAGGATTTAAAAAAATCATCCTTTCTAAAATTCCTAGTGCTAAGATTAAGTGTTGAAAATGAAACTCTAGTTTCTAAAAATTATATTTCTTATAATAATTATATATATTTATCAATAAAGCAATAACCAAACTGAAAGTTAGGATATAAAGATCTCCAAATGTAGACAGTACTACTATTCTTTGTCCTTCATATCTTTTCACGAAATGACTGATATTAGGCATTTTAACAACAAAATTATACTAATTCTACCCTCAATGTGTTTTAAGCACAAGGGTGGGGACCATCATGAAAACTTTTCTTTCTTGAGAAAAAAATGAATAAAGTATGAAAGCAATATTTTAAATTGTATATTTATTTAGTTTCTATATTGAAAAGGAGTCTTTATAAAGTTGTGCTCAAGTTTTACTAACCAAAGGTACATAAATTGTATAAGACACTACCTATTAGTAAATGGCATTTTAATAAATTATTAAAATTTAGGTCCAACTGCCATATCTTACTGAACACTAATTGAAGACCTAGGTATGCTCCTCAAACAACTGTAAAGTGATACTCTAGCAATCAACAAAAGAAAAAAGCAAACAAGGTATAACCAGAGACATTGAAATTAAGAACAATCTAACAACAGCCAGAGGGGAGGGGGAGGGGACAGTGGGGAGAAGGGTTTTCAGGAAAAACTATGAAGGACACATGGACAAAACCAAGGGGGAAGGTGGAATCAAGGGAGAGAGGTGGATTTGGCTGGGGTGGGTGGGGAGTGGTGGGGAGAAAATACAGACAACTGTAACTGAACAACAATAATTAAAAAAACAAACAAAAAGAGATGATAAACCAAGTCCTACACTAGCAGAATTAAAACACTATTGATATTGAGCTGAAAGGGGAGACTCATCAATCCTGTCTAGCAAAGGAATTTCTACCAGGAATTAAAAAAAACTACAGTCACATAAGACTTTAGTTTACATTACAACAATACAATATTTTGTTCCATACTCATTTAATAATCATAAAAAAAATAAAAAGGAAGAAATGTATACATAAAAATTTTAAGAATATAAAACTCTAAAATGCAAATTACTTTTTCCACATATTCTTCCTGCAGAGTTGTCACATATTACTTTATGGAACCCTTCTAAATCTATATTTTATTTTTCATGAGAATCTTCAAATTTTTATTAAGCTTTAACATGAAGAAAAATAATACAAATCAGTCTATCTGAGGTTTTATGTCACATACTTAAAATCAGATAAAAACTTGTGGTTTCAACTTCCCCTCACCCCAAGGAAAGTATGATGAATACTTGCCCATCAGAATTAATTAATGGCAAAAAACTCATTTTTTTCTATTTCAAAGGTACCTAACAATGTTAAAAAAATAATTAAAATGTGTCAACAATTATAGGTTGAGAGATATACCACATATTTGGGATCAAAAATCATTCTGAAGTGAAACTACAGTCAAATATATGTTTATGTACATACACACACAAGTATTTACATACACAGACACACACTATACACACATACTTATTTCCAATCTTTTCAATTCCTGGTATCTGTATGACATTATTCAGGGGGCAGGGTATTTTTATACTTATATTCTCATTAGCTCTTCATAATATTCCTCTGAGATGGGAAGAACAGGTACCATCATTTATATTTTAAATAAAGACAATGAAGTTCAGAGAAGTTATGATTTGCCTAAGGTAAAACAGAATCTGGACTTAGGATTCTCGGGTCCAGTGTACACTGTATTACATTTCACCATATTGTTTCATAGGACATTTCCCTAACAAGATATCCCTTTCTAAAGAAAGGGTAGGATGTTTACTTAGAAAATCCATTAATATTTCCTGATTTCTAGCAAAATATAAGCTAATCACATTTATCCAAAAGAAAATTAAATTGAACCCTGAAGATTATATTCTTACTGAGAGTAAACGCTTTTTAAACATTTGGGATAAGTAAAAATGCAATAGTATTGTATTTTTAAAATATAGTTTAGAAAAACATCTATAATTTATATTTATTATCATATTAAGAAAATGTTAAGAGTCAAGTAGTTATTACTAATTACTACATCCTAGAGTACTGTACCTGCAGAAGTTGGTAGGAATCACAATAGCATATCCAACAGATGTTCCTCCTAAACAATTACCCAATTCATGGAAGAGCCCATGAGCCATGGATTCCAATGGCAAAACAATTAAAAACATGCTCAAGAAGATTCCATTTGCTGGCTAAAAGAAATTTGAAAAATTATGTTTACATAGTGTGTCTGGTTTATGTGTCCATACATATATAGATGTACATATATGAATATTTACCCTACATTTTTGGCTACTACTCCCAGAAAGAATAAAAAGGACAATTAATGATCTAAAAACAATTGTGTGTTGAAGCACACAAGAATATATGCATGGGCAATGAACCCTAAATTTATTTCTCAGGTTCTTAGACGTTGGGACAAAACAAATACGGCAGATATTTCTTTAATTTCTAAGATAACATCTCAAAGTAAAAAGAAATACAAAACAAAAACATACCTACTTAACTGAGTAAAAGCCAGAAAACAAATCTTTCCTGTTAAAACCCACATGCCCTAATCATTTTTCAAATCACACACTTATTCACTTTATCAGAAAAGATACTTTAGAGAGTGATTTTTTTTTAATCCTCTGAAAAGCCCACAAATTAAGAGAATAAAATCTTAAAGAAACTAAAGATCCTAAAACTGTCAAAATGAATTCCATTCTTATATTTAACTGAACTTATAAATAGTTTTCCGTTGAAAAGCTTTAGACTCTGTATAGACTAAATTTAAAATTGCAAAAATATAAAATAAAAAACTAGTTCCGGGCAAGATGGAGGTGTAGGTAGAAAACCCTTCGCTTCCTCACACAACCAAAAGGAGGATAACAGTCAATCTAAAATCAATTAACAACCAGAAGTGCCAGAAATTCAAACTGCACAAAACTCTGACGACCAAGGAATTAGAGAAATAGTCAACCAGACCAACCAGACCAGTAAGACAGGTGGACAGAGAGAACCCACAGCAAGGCAGTGGACAGTGCGGGGCTGGGCGGGGGGCTGGCTGAGAGAACCCCTGGCGAGGGGGCAGACTATGAGGGCAGGGCTGCCTGAACAGGAAACAGACTCAGAGCTCTGTGGAGTACAGCCATTGGCACAGTGGAAGAAACTCCCACTCTCACACGAGGCTTTATTGAAAAGCAGGGCTAGAGCCAAGCAGGTGAGCTGCATTGTTCCCTCTCTGGCCCCTACCCACAGGCAGTGCTTCATTGCTGCAAGGAGGGTAGCTCTGCCTGGGTGAATACCAAAGGACCCACTCCCTTATAACTTAACAGAGGCCTGCAGCAAAGAAATAGGGCCAAAATGAAAGAACAGAGCAAAAACTCAGAAAGAAAGCTAAGAGAAGAGGATATAGCCATCCTATCTGATCGGAGAGTTTAAAACCAAAAATGCTCACAGATCTGAATGAGCTGGGTCGAAAAATGAAAGAACAAATGAAAGATACCCAAAATGAAATAAAGCAAAATATTCAGGGAACACAGTGACAGGAAGGAAACCAGGGCTCAAAGCAATGATTTGGAACAAAAGGAAGAAATAATCATCTGACCAGAACAGAATAAAGAAACAAGAATTCAAAAAAATGAAGAGAAGCTTAGGAACCTCTGGAATGACTTTTTTTTTTAAATTTTAAAATACATTTTATTGATTACGCTATTACAGTTGTCCCATTTCCCCCCCTTCACTCCCCTCTGCCCTAAACTTCCCCTCCCACCCACCTTCCCCCTCTTTGGTTCATGTCCATGGATCCTGCTTATAAGTTCTTTGGCTTCTACATTTGCTATACTATTCTTAACCTCCCCCTGTCTATTATCCATCTATCATCTATGCTACTCTGTAACTTTCCCCCACCTTTCTCCCTCCCAATAACCTGTTAATAACCTTACATGTGATCTCCATTTCTGTGGTTCTGTTCCTGTTCTGGTTGTTTGCTTAGTTTATTTATGTTTTTGTTTAGGTGTGGTTGTTAATAATTGTGAGTTGACTGTTATTTTACTGTTCATAGTTTTATATTTTCTTCAATTTCTTAAGTAAGTCCCTTTAACATTTAATATGATAAGGGCTTGGTCATGATGAACTCCTTTAACTTGACCTTACCTGAGAAGCACTTTATCTGCCCTTCTATTCTAAATGAAAGTTTTGCTGGATAAAGCAATCCTGGATGTAGGTTCTTGCCTTTCATGACTTGGAATACTTCTTTCCAGCCCCTTCTTGCCTGTAAAGTCTCCTTTGAGAAATCAGCTGACAGTCTGATGAACACTTCTTTGTAGGTAACTGTCTCCTTATCTCTTGCTGCTTCTAGGATTCTCTCCTTCATTTTTGCCTTGGCTAATGTAATTATGATGTGCCTTGGTGTGTTCCTCCTGGGTCCAACTTCTTTGGGACTCTCTGAGCTTCCTGGACTTCCTGGAAGTCTATTTCCTTTGCCAGATTGAGGGAGTTCTCTTTTATTATTTGTTCAAATAACTTTTCCATTTGTTGCTATTCCTCTTCTCTTTCTGGTACACCTATAATTCCAATGTTGGAACATTTAAAGATGTCCTGGAGGTTCCTAAGCCTCTTCAAATATTTTGAATTCTTATTTCTTCATTTTTTTCTGGTTGGATGTTTCTTTCTTCCTTCTGGTCCACACCATTGGTTTAAGACCCAGTTTCCTTCCCATCACTATTGGTTCCCTGTTCATTTTCCTTTATTTCACTTAGCATAGCCTTCATTTTTTCATCTAATTTGAGACCAAATTCAACCAATTCTGTGAGCATCCTGATCACCAGTGCTTTGAACTGTGAATCTGATAGGCTGGTTATCTCTTGGTTGCTTAGTTGTATTTGCTGTGGGGCTTTGACCTATTCTTCCGTTTTTTTTTTTGTTTGTTTGTTTGTTTTTTGTCTGTCTTGTTGGGCCTGTTATGTATGAGGAGCAGAGCCTCAGGTGTTCACCAGGGCTGGGCAACCCAGTCACTGAGTTGTGACACTGTATGTGGGGGTGGGGTCCGAGAGGGAACAATGGCACTTGCTCAGCTCTCTGTAGGACTTCAGTTCCTTCCGCTACTTCCCCCAAGCAAACTGGGCCTTTCTGGTGCTGATTCCCTTGTGGGTGGGCTTGTGCACATTCTAGGACCCCATGGGTCTCTCCAGTGAACTCTCCTGTGAGGGTGGGAATCTCTCCCTGTACCTCAACCCCCACAGGTGTTTTCAATCTGTGGTTTGAGGCTTTATTTTCCAGTGTTGGAACCCTGGGCTGGCCCACTCCACCAGTTGCCACCTTGCTGGCCAGCTGCTGCCTTGTGCACCCCACTCCACAATCTGCTGCCTTTCTGGATCCATCAGCAGCTGCCTTTCCCCGAGTCCCCTCTACCCCCTTGCCTGTCTCTGTCCCTCCTACTGGTCTGGATGAGTGTGTCTTCTTTAACACCTTGGCTGACAGATTTCCATACAGTTCGATTTTCTGTCAATTCTGGTTGTTTTTTGTTTTTAACTTGTTGCCCTTCTTTTGGTTGTGCAAGGAGCCACAGTGTGTCTACCTATGCTTCCATCTTGGCCAGAAGTCCTTCTCTGGAACAACTTTAAACATCCCAATATCCGAATTGTAGGGGTGCCAAAAGGTGAAGAACAAAGCAAAAAACTGAAAACATATTTGAACAAATAATGAAGGAAAACTACCCCAATTTGGCAAAGGAAACAGACTTCTAGGAAGTCTAGGAAGCTGAGAAAGTCCCAAAGAAGTTGTACCCAAAGAGGAACACACTAAGGCATATCATCATTAAGTTACACATGATTAAAGAAAGACAAAGACAGAATCTTAAAAGCAGCAAGAATGAACGAGAGAGTTACCTACAAAGGAGTGCCCATCAGACTATCAATTGATTTCTCAAAAGAAACTTTATAGGCAATAAGGGGCTGGAAAGAAGTATTGAAAGTCATGAAAGGCAAGCATCTACATCCAAGATTACTCTACCCAGCAAAGCTTTCATTTAGAATGGAAGGGCAGATAGAGTGCTTCCCAGATAAGGTCAAGTTAAAAGAGTTCATCATCATCAAGCCCTTATTATATGAAATGTTAAAGGGACTTATCTAAGAAATTGAAGAAAATCAAAAACTATGAGCAGTAAAATGACAACAGAGTCATAACTATCAACAACTGAACCTAAAAAAAACAATGATGAGGAGAGAGGAAGATGGTGTCAGGGTAGGAGGCAGCAGATTCCACTTCCCCCTACACATGGGAGAAAATCCTAGCCGATCAACAAAGTAAAAGAGCAAACAGCCAACAGTACCACAGCATATATGAAAATAAGAAACCAAAAATTGTAATGGAACCAAAAACCAGAGGGTAAGGAGAGTGCTTCAGGACAATAAGGTACCAGGGACACACATGGAGTCTAGGGTGGCTGCAGCCCCAAACCCAGTGCGCCAGGTCTGCCTTAGAGTCCTTGGGAGAGAGCTGGAGCAACTGCTCCCTCCCCAGCCAAACAAGGTCTGACCAGCACCGGGAGAAACCTGGTTGCTTCAAGTCGCAGAGAGGAGAATAAGGACTAAGTAGCAATCATACAGGGGCTGTGAGCATCTGCACGCAGAGTTTGTGGAGGCCGGCAGAGTTGAGAGTCATGCAGTGATGGGCCCTGACTACGACAGTCACCTGTCTGGCTGGAGAATTAGGCTGTGGCAGTGGTCAGGCCAGTGTATGGAGCGGCAGGCTTAGGTAGGAGGAATTTCTCAAAAACAAAAAAAAGGGAAAAGACAGACACTGTTTGGGAAATACTCCTGCAGGAATAGCTCTGGCCTCCCCACCACCCAGCTGGGCAGCAATCCTAAGGTTACGCAGAAGGTTGTTGGGGAAGACCTCGAGCACCCCCACAGCACTGGGAAAGGTGTGCACCCGAGGGACCAAGGCAACCTGGCCAAGAGGGTGCATACCCGCACCCCAGTCCACAGTGGTAACCCCAGAGAAAGGCCTCAATCCCACATCCAAGGCACAGGGGAGAGGTGCTAAGATAGCTCCTAGGAGAGTGCACAAGGATGACTGAGTACAGATCCAGAAGGAAGAAAAGCCCTAACAATTGCCCCTCAACCTGCTGCAGCCAGCAAGACCAGAAAAACCGGTTTGGCCACTTTGAAACCAAGAGGGTTTTTTATTTTACCCTATTTTTTAAGACTTTTTTATTTTAATTTTTATTATTCTTTTTATCTTTCAATTCCTTTTTCCTCTCCTTACTTCTTTCTTGTTTCATTCCCGCTTCCTTTCTTTCCAATTTTATCTCTTCTTCCTTCCTTCTATTGCCTTTTTTTGTAAATACCTACAAGTGAAACAAAACAACAACAAAAAACAAAACACAAAAACCTGGAACTGTGAAAAAGACCAGAGTTGGACCCAAAGGGGCATCACAACAGCTGACACAGTGAGACAAATTTCACTTTGCTATCACAGAGAACCTGCAAGTTATTGTATATTTGTATTATTTTTCATTATTCTTACATCTTTTATTTTAATAGTATTTTTGTATTCCTCTTCTTTCTGTATAATCTGCTTTGCCTGGCTGGTTATATTGTATCATTTGACAGGTTCCCCTGATCTCTCTCTGATAGTGTATTGCTAATGTACTGTCCTTCACTTCACTTGTGTCCCATTAGCACACTACCCAAGGCCCTATACTCCCTATTCTTGTTATCTAGATCACATAGATTCTGTCATATGATTCTTGCTCTAATATTTTTATAAATAATACCTATTTCATATACTTATAAACACTTCACAACACTCTTTCCAGATCTTAGCCCATTTCACCGTTTCCTGAACTCTATTACTGTAGGGGTTAACTCTATTCTCTCACACACTACACCTATTTGCTATCCTCTACTCTCACCTTACCTCAGAATCTGACCTCTCACAAGCTCACTGCTTTCTAGATCCAATTCACAATCCTTCCCACCCCAACAAGAGCCTTATCTTCCTTGCATCCTTTCTAAAAAGTGGCTAGTTGCGTGGAAGACCATGGTTAACACTGTACATAGCTAAAGGATCTCCTATCTCTTATCTACTGACTGCTACTGTAAATATCATAGAATACCCTCTTGCTGTCTTAAACCATTTTGCCTCCCCACTCTAACTGATCACAAAAGAGTAGGTGGAAGCAGTGAACACCAGGATAACCACTGGAACAGGAAACCTAATAACAACAACAGAACCACCAACAGATAACAAGAGAAGATGAAACCACACAAACCTCAATCCAGGACCTATATGGAAATACAACTAAATAGTAGAGAAAATACCCAGTACAAACAACTGAACAAGAGCAAGAGAGAATCCTCAAAACCTTGTACACATGGAAGAACCAGCTTCAATACAACCTGCCCTCACCAGCACAACAAAATACAAGAGGTAGTAGACAGAGTGACCCTCAGTTAACCAGCTGGTGTATCCAGCTGGACCCAGCTGGAGAGGACCTATCAAAGAGAAACCCATCAAAGAGAGACCCAAAGGACCCATCAGAGACCCAACAACAATCAAAACCCAAAGACAAATACAGAGCCAACTTAAACGACAGCCTAAGACCAGTGAGCTTGGGAGATTAAGGAGATTATAACACTGAATCTCACAGTTTTCTATCACAGAAGTTCACACCATAAAGCCAGGGAGCCAGAACAGATCAACTTAAGAAGCTGAGGCTAACAAAGAGTTTCACAAACAATGGGAAGACAAAGAAACAATCCCCAAATGAAAAGAAAGGAGGAAGCCTCAGAAAGAATACTAAATAAAATAGAGGCAACTCAACTATCAGATATTGAGTTCAAAGCAATGATTATCAAGAAGCTCAATGAGCTCACGGAGAGTTACCAGAAACTACAGGGAAACTACAATGAACTCACTGCAAACTATATCAACATCAAAAAAGGAAATACAAACTATCAACAAGGGCTGAGAGGAAATGAAGAATACAATTTCTGAACTGAAGAACATAGTAGAAGGAATGAAAAGCAGGATCGATGAAGCAGAAGATTGGATCAGAGAGCTAGAGGACAAAGTAGAAAAAAAAATCCAGAAAGAGCAAGAAAAGGAAAGGACACTCAGAAAGAATGAAAGAATTAAGAGAAATCCAAGACAATAGGAAATGAAATAATATCCATACAATAGGGATACCAGAAGGAGAAGAAGAAGAGCAAGGGATAGAAAACCTATTTGAAAAAGTAATGATGGAAAACTGACGCGGGATCACCAGCCTGCAGTGATCACGCAACACTGTGGATGGCTCATCGAAACACGAGAAATGAACATACACAGAAACAGGCGATTTTCTGCGAAGAAGTAGGGACTGAGTGGCCACTCTCCAAAGTGGAAAAGCACCAGGCCACCCTCCCTAGGGGAGAGCGCCCTCGCCCCCCTTGCACAAGCAGGATTTTATTTTTGAATACAAATACAGTTTGAAAAATTACAAGTCGTTAGCTTGCAGATTTCCTACTGGGAATCCTAAGCCAGAGATTTTGGGGTTTTATCATTTAAAAACACTACAGGACTTAAAGCTTAGTTCTGTTTCCTGCCCGTGACTTCATATTCTAATTAAAGAGCACCCTCCAGCAAGCAGATTTCACAGGGTCTTTCATATTCTATATCTTAGGCCTGATTACCCCGGGAGTCCTCCGTTTCTGGTCTGGACTGTACCTCCCCTGTTACTTCCAATGGGCCTGAGTTGGGTAGAGGAGACAAAGGCAGCTGGGAGACTTGAGTTTCTCAAGGACTCAGGCATTGGCAAAGCCAAGGGGGCAGGGGTTGATGTGATCACCCCCTCATTTCCACGGCCCCTTCATTTCCACAGCCCCGTGAGTCTCATCCCAGAGGCCTTCATGTGATCAATGCCTGTCCTAGGCGATTCCCTCTGTGGAAAATCTTACTCGTCATTGGCTAATTGATCAAGCATTAAAGGCTAGGCACAGAACAGGTAGCACTCATGCCAGGGGAATAAGTTTTTGTCTCCTTAGTGGCTCCTGGTCTGGAAGCCTCTTACTCAGCCAAAGTCACAGGGGGTCACAGCTTCCTGAGACCAGGAAGGGTGGTCCCCAACAGAAAACTTCCTAAATTTGATGAGAGAAAAAGTCACACAAATCCAGGAAACACAGAAGGTCCCAAACAAGAGGAACCCAAAGAGGCTCACTTCAAGACATATCATTATTAAAATGGCAAAATACCAAGAAAAAGAGAATCTGAAAGGCAGCAAGGGAGAAACAGGAAGTAACATATACAAGGGAACCCCAACAAGGTTAGCAGCTGACATCTCAATGGAAAAACTTCAAGTCAGAAGAGAATGGCAAGAAATATTCCAAGTAATGAGAACCAGAGGCCTACAACCAAGGCTACTCTAGCCAGCAAGGCTCTTAATAAAGATAAAAGGCCAAATAAGGAGATTCCCAGACAAAAGAAGTCTAAAAGAATATACCTCCATCAAACCAGCTCTGCAAGAGATGCTAAAGGGACTGATCTAAGGACAGGAAGGAAAAGAGAGAGAGACAGAGAGGGAGAGAGGGGAACACAGGTAGGAAAATGGCAATAAATAAGTACCTATCGAATATAACCTGAAATATAAATGGATTAAATGCTCCAAACAAAAGACATAGAATAGCTGAATGGATAAGAAGGTATGACCCACACATATGCTACCTACAAGAGACCCACCTTAGGACAAAAGACCTACACAGACTGAAAGTGGAGGGCTGGAAACAAATATTCCAAGCAATCAGATAGGAAAAAAAGCCAGGGTAGCAATATTCATATCATACAAAATAGATTGAAAAAAAAAGGGGGGTCATAAAGAGAGACCCAGAAAGTCCCTTCATAACACTCAAGGGAAGAATCCATCAAGAAGACATAAACATTCTAAATATATATGCACCCAACATAGGAGCACCCAAATACATAAAGAAAATCTTAGAGGACTTCAAGAAACATATTGATAGTAATACAATTATAGTAGGGTATTTTAACACCCCACTGTCAAAAACGGACACATCTTCCAAATAAAGTATCAACAAAGATATTGTGGCACTGAACAATGCCCTAGATGAAATGAACTTAACTGATTATATACAGAGTCCTTCATCCCAAAGAAGCTAAATATACATTCTTTTCAAGTGCACATGGAACATTTTCAAAGACAGACCACATGATAGGACACCAAACAAGCCTCAACAAATTCAAGAACACTGAAATTATACCAAGCATTTTCTCTGACCACAAGGGACTGAAACTAGAAACCAACCCTAAGGGAAAAAACCCCAAACACTCAAAATCATGGAGATTAAATAGCGTGCTATTAAAGAATGAATGAGTCAAGAATGAAATTAGGGAAGAAATCAGTAAGTTCCTGGAAACAAATAAAAATAAACTCACAATAACTCAAAACTTATGGAACACAGTGAAGGTAGTCCTGAAAGGGAAGTTCATAGCGATATAGGCCTACCTAAAACAGAAACATTTGAAGCAAACAAACAAACAAACCCTATACCTACAAGAACTCGAGGAACAACAACAAAGCCCAGAGCAAGTAGAAAGAAGGAAATAACCAAGATCAGAGCAGAATTAAATAACATAGAGACTAAAAGCACAATTCTAAGGATCAATGAATCCAGGAGCTGGTTCTCTGAAAACATAAACAAAATCCACAAGCCTTTAAGCAGGCTCATCAAGAAAAAAAGAGAGAAGACCCAAATAAATACAATCAGAAATGAAAGAGGAGAGATTACAGCTGACAGCACAGAAATACCAAGGATTGTAAGAAATTACTACGAAGAACTGTATGCCAAGAAATTTGAAAACCTAGGTGAAATGGACAAATTTCTAGAAACATATAATCTTCCAAAACTCAATGAAGAAGAAGTATAAAGCCTGAGCAGACCAATAACAACAAATGAAATTGAAGTAGTAATAAAAAAACTCCCAACACCCAATAGCCCGGGTCTGGATGGTTTCACAGGATAATCATACAAAGCATTTAAGGAAGAGCTAACCCCTATCGTTCACAGACTATTTCAAAAAAATCCAAAATGATGGAAGACTCCCAAACTCTTTTTATGAAGCCAACATCATCCTAATCCCAAGACCAAACAAAGACACAACAAAGAAAGAAAACTTCAGGCCAATATCACTGATGAACATAGACACTAAAATCCTCAACAAAGTATTGGTAAACCACATCTGGCAATACAGTAAAAAGATCAGGCACCATGACCAAGGGGATTCATCCCAGGAATGGAAGGATGGTTCAATATTCGCAAATCAGTAAATGTAATACATCACATAAACAAAAGCGAAGAGAAAAATCACATGATCCTATTATTAGGTGCGGAAAAAGCATTTGATAAGGTACAGCACCTGCTTGATGAAAACACTCAGCAAAGTGGGAAAAGAGGGAGCATTCCTCAACATAATAAAGGCCATATATGAGAGACTTACAGCCAACATTATACTCAATGGGAAAAACTAAAATCTCCTCCACTAAGATCAGGAAGAACCCAAGGTTGTCCACTTTCACCACTTCTATTCAATATAGTATTGGAGGTTTTGGCCACAGCAATCAAACAAAAAGAAACAAAAGACATCCAAATTGGAAAAGAGGAAACCAAACTGTCATTTTTTGCAGATGACGTGATAGTATACAGAGAAAATCCTGTAGACTCCAACAAAAAACTGCTGAACCTAATAAATGAATTTGGCAAAAGGGCAGGATACAAAGTCAATATCCAAAAATTAAAGGCATTTTTGTATAGCACCAATGAAACAGCAGAAGCAGAAATCAAAACAAAAAATATTCCATTCAATATAGCAAAAAGAAAAATAAAATACCTAGGAATAAACCTAACCGAAGAGGTAAAAGACCTGTAAGAAAGAAATCAAGACACAAATAAATGGCAACATATATCGTGTTCATGGATAGGAAGAATTAACATCATTAAAATGTCCATACTACCCAAAGCAATTTACACATTCAATGCAATACCCATTGAAGTATCAATGGCATATTTCACAGACATAGAACACTTCAAAAATTTGTATGGAACCATAAAAGACCCTGAATAACTGCTGCAATTTTGAGAAAGAAGAGCAAAGTAGAAGGGATCACAATAACTGATACTAAACTGTATTACAAGGCCACTACAATCAAAACAGCCTGGTACTGGCATAAAAACAGGCACATAGACCAATGGAACAGAACAGAGAGCCCAGAAATAAACCCAAGTCTCTACGGTCAATTGGTATTTGACAAAGGAGGCAGCAACATAAAATGCAGTAAAAATAGTCTGTTTAACAAATGGTGTTGGGAGAACTGGATAGCTATGTGCAAAAATATGAAACTAGAACACCAACTTACACCATACTAAAGAATAAATTCAAGGTGAATAAAAAATTTAAATGTAAGCTGTGACACCATTAAGGTCCTAGAGGAGAACACAGGCAGGAAAATCTCGGATATTTCATGCAGCAATATCTTTATTGACATGTCCCCTAGAGCAAGGGACATAAAGGAAAGAATAAACAAATAGGATCTCATCAAAATAAAAAGCTTCTGCACAGCTAAAGAAAACAGTATTAAAATAAAAAGAGATCCAACTGTATGGGAAAATATATTTTCTAATGATACCTCAGACAAGGGTTTAATCTCCAAAATATACAAAGAACTTACACGACTTCACTCTAAGACAAGCAACCCAATTAAAAAATGGTCAAAGGACTTAAACAGACACTTCTCCAAGGAGGACATACAGAGGATCCAGAGACACATGAAAAGATGCTCAGTATTGCTAGCTATCAGAGAGATAAGCAAATTAAAACCACGAGATATCACTTCACACAGGTCAGAATGGCCATCATAAACAAAGCAACAAGTGTTGGAGAGATTGTGAAGAAAAGGGGACCCTAGTGCACTGTTGGTGGGATTGCAGACTGGTACAACCACTATGAAAAACAGTATGGAATTTTCTAATAAAACTGAAAATGGTTCTGCCTTTTTGCCCCACAATTCCACTGCTAGGATTATATCCTATGAACCCTGAAACACCAATCCAAAAGAACCTATGTACCCCAATGTTCATAGCAGCACAATTTACAATAGCCAAGTGCTAGAAGCAACCTAGGTACCCATCAGTAAATGACTGGATCAAAAAACTATGGTACATTCACACCATGGAATTCTATGCAGCAGAAAGAAAGAAGGAGCTCCTATCCTTTGGGACAGCATGGATGGAACTGGAAAGCATTATGCTAAGTGAAATAAGCCATGTGGTGAAAGACAAATACCATATGATCTCACCTTTAACAGGAACCTAAACAACAAAACAAAGATACAAGCAAAATATAATCAAAGACACTGAAATAGAGAACAGGCTGACAGTGTCCAGAGGGGAGAGGGGAGGGAATTTCAAGGGAATTTCAGGGGAAAAGGGGAAGGGTTTACAGGAACAAGTATAAAGGACACATGGACAAAAATTGGGGTGGGGGTGGGCAGTGGAAATTGGAGGGATGTGGGGAGGGATGTGGGGAGGGCTGGGACAGGAGTAAAAGATTGAAAATCATATTTGAACAATTAAAATAAAATAAAAAAACAATGAAAACAAAAACTAAGCAAACAAGTAGAACAGGAACAAAATCAGAGAAATGGATATCACATGGAGGGTTTTCAGTGCATGTGGGAGGAATACAGGGGAAAACGTACAGGAAAGAAGCAGCATAACTGGTAGGCAGCAAGGAGTGGGGTAGGCGGTAATAGACAGGGAGAAGTCAAAAATGGTATAGGAAACAGAACTCAAAGAACTTATATGAATAACCCATGGACATAAACTAAGAGGGGGTAATGCTGGAGGGTTGGGGGTGTAGGTTGAAGGGGGGATAAAGGTGAAAAAATTGGGAAAACTGTAATAGCATAATCAATAAAATACACTTTAAGAATATATGAAATAAAGGAAGAAAATTCAAACATCCAAAAGCAGATTAGAGTAAAAGAGGCAGCAAAAATATTAAAAAGAGGAGGCAAGGTTAAGTAGTAACTACAATAAAGGATCAGAAAAAAAGGACCCATTAAGTGTAAAGAAAATAGAAGGATGATATTTACTCAGTCCTGATTTATATCTTTGCAATTTGATACTATTCTATATTTTGTGTTGTTACTGCACATATTACAGTCATGTGCTGATGTGCATGAAGAGATATTTTTTAGCCACCATGAGATTCATTTGATTAGAATTTAATAAAAAAACAGAAAACTGATTCCCATAATAGAAAAATGGATTTAAGGTCCTATATCTGGTACATTCGGTAATCAATTACATAAATAATACAGTACATGACCAATTTAGAAACATTAAAAAATACAAATAAGTCAAAAAGATATGCCATTTAAATTATGCCAGGGACCATCATCCACACACAGTTACTACCTTCTTAAAATATTTACAGGCTTCATACAATGTATATTCACAAATATATATATATATACATATATATTTATAATTTCTTCAAAGTGGGATATATAATGTTCTATAAACAAATAGGATTACACCAAACTAACAGGGTTGTGGACAGCAAAGGAAACCATCAACAAAACAAAACAAAAAAATACTTACTGAAAGGAAAAATGTATTTGCTAATGAGAAATCTAATAAGGGGTTAATCTCCAAAATTGATAAAGACCTCATGCAACTCCACACAGACACAAGTGAAAAATGGGTAGAGGACCTTAACAGATACTTCTCCAAAAAATACATACACATGGCCAATAAATGTATGAAAATATGCCCCAAGTCACTAATAATCAGAGAAATGCAAATAGAAACCTCAATGATATATCACCTTCCAGGTGTCAAAATGGCTACACCAAAAAAAAATCAACAAACCAAAAGTGTTGGGAAGATATAAGGAAAAGGGAACCCTCATGCACTGTTGGTGGGAATGCAAATTGATGCAGTCACTATGGGAAACAGTATGCAGGTCCCCATCCCCCCCACCCCACCCCCACCAAAAATAATCGAACAGCCTTATGACCTAACGATTCTACTTCTGGTCATATAGCTAAAGAAATTCCAAACACTAATTCAAAAGTATATATGCACCTTATTATGTTCACTGAAGCATTATTCACAAGTATGGAGGCAACTCTCATGACCACAAATAGACCAATGGATGAAAAAGTGGTGATTACAATGGAGTATTACTCCATCATAAAAACAAATGAAATCTTACCATTTGTGGCTGCATGGGTAGACCTAGAAGGTATTATGCTAAGTGAAATAAGTAAGACAAAGAAGGACAATACCATATGATTTCACTTACATGTGGAATCTAAAGAACAAAATAAATGAACAAACAAAACAGACTCATAGATACAGAATATGGATGGGTGGTTGGCAGAGGGGCAAGGGATTAGGGGATTGGGAAAGGAGGTCAAGGAATTACGAAGAGCAAATTGGCAGTTACAAATAGTCACAAAGATGTAAGGTACAGCATAAGGAATCTCATCATCAATAATATTGTGATAGTTGTGTATATTGCCAGGTGGGTACTGGAAATATTGAGGGGAATACTTTGTAAAGTATATGATTCCTAATCACTATGCTATATACCTGAAACTAATATAAAATTATAAGTAAACTGTAATTGAAAAAAACAAAATACAAATAGTAATAACAATAATACTGTAATAACTATGTCTAATGCCAGGTAGGTACTTGAAATATCAGTGAATACTTTATAAAATTATTAAATTGTCTAACCAATATGCTGTACACTTGAAACTAATACAAAATAACCTGAATATAAATTGTAATTGAAAAATAAAATTAGAAAAAATGACATCAGTGGTAGAAGTAACTGAAGTTATGGAACCAAACAAGAAAAGTGGAGCCTGACAATGTGACTCAACTGCAGCGATCTCATGACAAACTTGAATGGATGAGGCGTTCCTTCTTACAGATAAACAGAGAAAGTGGTTCCTTGATATGGAATCTACCTACTGGTGAAGATGCAATGGAGACTGTTGAAATAACAACTAAAGATTAGAATATTAGATAAACTTAATTATAAAGAGGTGGCAGGATTTCAGAGGACTGACTCCAATTTTGAAAGAAGTTCCACTGTAGGTAAGATGCTATAAAAAGAGCACCATATGCTACAAAGAAATCATTTCTGAAAGGAAGTCAATCAATGTGGCAAACTTAATTATTGTCATATTTTAAGAAATAGCCACAACCACCCAACCTTCAGCAACCACCCCTCTGATTAGCCATCAACATCAAGGGGAGACCCTTCCACCTGCAAAAAGTGTATAACTTGCTTAAGACTCAGATGATAGCATTTTTAGCAATAAATTATTTTTACCTAAGGTACATACATTGTTTTTCATGATATGATCCTACTGCACACTCAACAGACTACATTATAGTGTAAACATAACTTTTATATGCACTAGGAAACCAAAAAATTTGTGTAACTCACTTTACTGTGATACTCATTTCATTGCAGTAGTCTGGAACTGAACCCATGATATCTCCAAGGTAGGCCTGTATCTTTCCCCTCTGTGACTCCTGCGATGCTGTTTTTGCTTAATGTAAGTTCCTAAATGTAATGTAGTATTTTGTGTCTTATTAAAGAAATTTCCCTCCACCTAAAGATTAGTAAGATATTTTATGTTACCCTCTAAAGGACTTAAAGTTTTGTTCTTCACATTTAGATCTATAACCCAAATGTAACTGATTTTTATGATAATGACCCAATTTTATATTTTTATGACACCCAATTTCCAATTATTAAAAATATCAACCATTCCATATTATTTTGTCAGGTTTGGACTTTCTTCTGTTCCACTGGTCTATTTGTGTATGCTTTCAAATATTTCTTTGGTCTTTTTCTCAGGACTCCAATAAAGCACAGATGAGATCTTCTCAGTGTATCCTCTTTGAGTCTTACCTCTTTTCTTCTGTATAGTATTTTCCCGATTTCTTTCCTCTTCTGCGCTCCTTCTTGTATAGCTTCTTTTGAATTATATTCTCCAGGTCACTAATGCTCACTTCAGCTTTACCTGATCTATTAAGCTTTGCACACTCCATTAACTTCAGGCACTTTTTTTTCTGATTCTAAAACTTCTGTTTGGTTATTTTTAAAGTCTGCCTTGTCACATTTTTGTAGTTTTCAACTTTCTACCACTATATATTATCTTTGCTTTTATTTTTATCAGCTTAGTAAATATAATGGTTTTATCTGTGTTTGATAATTCCAATATCACAACAATTTTTAATCTCCCTTTTCTGCTGGTTCTGCTGCTTCTTGTTCTGGATGCTATGTGTGTATGTATACCTGGTTACATTGATATTTATGAGCAAAACACTATATGTAAAAAAAATTATTACATGGGTAACTGCAGGCCTAGTATAATGATACCTTCTCCAACAAGACTTTTGTTTGTTTCAGGGAGCTGAAGGCATCACTACTCCACATAGCTTAATCCAGGTTTAAGCACTTAATCCAGATTAAATCATAACTGATACAAGGTCAGGATGCAAGTTCATGGGAGGACTATAATATACATGGCTCTACAATTTTCCATTGGTGTGTCTTTTAAAATAAGAGGTAATTTACCAGAGACCCCTCCTCTAATGGCTTTGGACTTTGGTTTTTGCTCCTCTTGACAGCACCAAAAGTGCAGCTTAGCTTTGAAAACTGTTTCCTCTATATTAAAAATGTCTTCAGGCAGTCTCGAGTTTTTCTCTCCCAGAAAGTATAGTATACTTGTCCATTCTTTCATGTCTGCTTTTACAACCTTCAGTGGAGTTTTATATATAAGTACAGTTTTATATATAATAAAACACAGTATTTTACTTATAAAAATTTCAGTTTCTTTAAACCTTATTTCTAGGCATTATGTGTTTCTGTTCTATGAATGAAGTGCTTTCTATAAATGAAGTAATTTTTGTTATATTTTCTAACTGATTATTGATTTATAGGACATGGATTTTTGTATATTTACATGTTACCACTTTCCACCTAAGTGTTATTAAAAATATATTTTCAAAGAGTTATGTCAGCAAAATGGCAAAGTGAGATGATGTGTTTGGATCTACTCTTAAAGTTACAAGTTGGAGGTCTATAATCCAACAAAGTTTCCTTTGTTCAACACACAAACATACCTGAGTGATTCACTAATTGGTACATCTGAAGACGGGTATCATGGAACATGTTGAGGAGCTAGAATAAGGGGAAGGACACAGATGATGTCCACAGACAGTGTGCCTGCCACGGCACCAGCTAGTAAGTGGTGATGGAGAGTTTGGCTTCAGACCCACATTATATGTGGTTGAGGGTAAGAGAGCCAGACACAGCATCAGTGCTGGAAATCTGGCAAGCTTCCCCATCATTAGAGTGACATCCAGTAGGAGCAGTGATGAAGTATGTAAATTCCCCAGGCTACAACACAGCTGTGTCAGCAGCCACAAGAAATAAGGGAGCAGTGCTGAGGGTTCACGAACCCAGCTCCCCATCACCAACCTAATCCTATAACAGCGATGATGCCACAAGACCTAAGGGACCAGAACACAGTAGGTACACCTATCAACCTAGTCACCCAGGTGTCAATTTTCGTGACCTCAGTTATCCCCATGCCCCCACTAGGACCCTAGAGGCAAAAGTTGTGGAGGTAAGAGAGAACAAAAACTTGCGCTATAGCACCATCTACTGGAAAACAAAAGACTTCTAACAAAAAAAACCTGCTGATTTGTTCAGATCAAAATGGAATCCTCACAACAAAAAAGTTCACTATCTCCTCCTTGCCAGTGTTGCTTAGTTGACTGGAGTGTCATTCTGTAAAACTAAAGGTCACAGGTTCAATTCCTGGTCAGGGTACATATCTACATTAAGGGTTGATCCTCAGTTGGGGCACATGCGAGAGGCAATTGATCAAGGTTTCTCACATCAATGTTTTTCTACTGTTATCTAAAATCAATGAGGATTAAAAAATAAAAATAAAAAGTAAAAATAAATAAAAAGTTTACTAACTCAAATGCAAAGGCAGAGGAACAATGTATCAAATACCATGAAAAACCAAGGTAAAATGGTAATGCACACAAAATAAATGACAATCTCCAGAGACCAAACTCAGAATCATGGAAGACTAATTAAAATGACAGAGAATTTAAGACTATAGTTATGAAGAAATGCAATGAGCTACAAGAACAATCAGAAAGGTAGTTCAATGAGCTCAGGAATAAAATCAATGAACAAAAGGAACACATTATCAAGAGTGAAACTATAAAAAAAAGGAAGCAAACACAAATTCTGGTACTGAAAAACTCAAATAAATGATAAGAAGAATGCATTAGGAAGCACTACAAAAAAGAACAGACCAAAAAGGAATAGAGAATTAGTCAGTTCAAAAATAGAAATCAAGGGACTTCCGGCCAAGATGGAGACATAGGTAGTCGCACTGTGCCTCCTCGCGCAACCAAAACTAAGGACAACAAAAATTGAGAAATAAGAAACAACCAGAACAGAGAGAAATGAACTAAATGGAAGTCTGACTACCGTACATCCAGACCTGTAAGGAGGGGCAGAGTTGGAGCCCTACAGAGAGGGGTCGAGGGGTCCCGGCAGGAAAGAGAAGTGGCTGGCAGACTCGGGCGTGCAGGGCGCAGATGGCAGTTGGTGAACCCCAGAAGCGCTGGGGCGGCTGACAGACCCGGTGGCAGACCCTGGGTGTGGGAGGCAAGGAGCAGACCCAGTGCGCTGCAGCCACACCTTCACACGCAGACAAACTAGGCAAAAACAGGCAGCAGCACAGACCACGTAACCCTTGGACCCAGCACTGCTGGGAAACAAAACCTAAGAGCACTGACTGAAAATACCTGTGGGAGTTGAGGCCCGGAGATTCTCTCAGCCTCGCAGGAGGCTCCTCGGGGAAGCCCACAGAGTCCCAGAAAGTGCACAGGCCCACCCGCCCGGGGGCCAGCACCAGAAGGGCACAATTTGCTTGTGGGAGGCAACAAGGGGGACTGGAGTCCTAGAGAGAGCAGAGCAGGCACCACTGTTCCCTCTCAGACCCCACCCATACCTCACAACCCAGTGACTGGGGTGCCCTGCCCTGAACACCTAACGCTCCGCCGCCCATACGTAACACCTGCAAGCAGACCAAAGGAAAATAAAAACTAAAAAAGATGGCTCCAACAGAATTGAAAGCCCCAGAACCAATTTTTTAGGTGACCAAGAGATAGCCAACCTATCAGATGCACAGTTCAAAGCACTGGTGATCAGAATACTCACAGAATTGGTTGACTTTGGTCATAAATTAGATGAACAAATGCTGGCTACAATAAGAGAAATGAAGGAAAACGCACAGGGAACCAATAGTGATGGGAAGAAAACTGGGACTCAAATCAATGGAGTGGACCAGAAGGAAGAAAGGAACAACCAAACAGAAAAGAATGAAGAAACAAGAATTCAAAAATTATGAGGAGAGGCTTAGGGACCTCCAGGACACCTTTAAATGTTCCAACATCCGAATTATAGGGGTACCAGAAGGGGAAGAGGAAAAACAACAAGTGGAAAAGTTATTTGAACAAATAATAAAGGAGAACTCCCCCAATCTGGCAAGGGAAATAGACTTCCAGGAAGTCCAGGAAGCTCAGAGAGTCTCAAAGAGGTTGGACCCAAGGAGGAACAC
The DNA here is from genome assembly GCA_004024845.1 of Tonatia bakeri. Classification (NCBI taxonomy): domain Eukaryota; kingdom Metazoa; phylum Chordata; class Mammalia; order Chiroptera; family Phyllostomidae; genus Tonatia; species Tonatia bakeri. The sequence goes on along the minus strand of PVIA01002473.1, from coordinate 153,231 downwards.
GCCAAGGCACATCATAATTACATTAGCCAAGGTAAAAATGAAGGAGAGAATCCTAGAAGCAGCAAGAGATAAGGAGATAGTAACCTACAAAGGAGTTCCCATCAGAATGTCAGCTGATTTCTCGAAAGAGACCTTGCAGGCAAGAAGGGGCTGGAAAGAAGTATTCCAAGTCATGAAAGGCAAGGACCTACATCCAAGATTGCTCTATCCAGCAAATCTATCATTTAGAATGGAAGGGCAGATAAAGTGCTTCTCAGATAAGGCCAAGTTAAAAGAGTTCATCATCACCAAGCCCTTATTATATGAAATGTTAAAGGGACTTACCTAAGAAAATGAAGATTAAAAATATGAACAGTAAAAAAAGACTTCAAACTCACAGTAACAACCATACCTAAAACAAAAGCAAACTAAGCAAACAACCAGAACAGGAACAGAACCACAGAAATGGAGATCACATGGAGGGTTAGCAACAGGGAAGTGGGAGGAGGAGAGAGGGGGAAAAGATATAGAGAATAAGTAGCACAGACAATAGGTAGAAAATAGACGGGGGAGGGCAATAATAGTATGGGAAATGTAGAAGCTAAAGAACTTAAGGCACATGGACATGAACTAAAGGGAGGAATGTGGGTGGGGAAGGATATGCAGGGTGGAGGGGAATGAAGGGGGGCTAATAGGACAACTGTAATAGCATAATCAATAAAATATATTTTTAAAAAAGATGACTATATGCTGCCTTCAGTAGAACCATCCTAGTTCCAAAGACAAATACAACCTCAAAGTAAAGGGGTAATGGTATTATGTACCATTTACATAATACTTTATGTAAATGGCAACCACAAAAAAGTAGGTGTAGCCATACTTATATAAAATAGATTTCAAGACACAAAGGTAATAAGACAGAAAAATGGACATTTTATATGATGAAGGGGATAATCCATCAAGAAGACATAACAGTTCAATGTACATACACTCAACCTAGGAGCACCAAAACATATATAGAAATTACAAACATATGTAAAGGGAGAAATTGACAGTTTAATAAGGGACTTTAATACCCTACTTATTGTACATTAATGGATAAAATCATCCAGACACAGTCACCTGGGAAATCTTGGCCTTACACATTATATGACATAACATTAATAGACATAAATAGAACTTTCCTTTCTTAACATATAGCAGAATATGCATTCTTTTTAAGTGTACATGAAACATTCTGAAGGGCAAACAATTATGTTGGGATACAAAAGAAGTCTCAATAAACTTAAGAAGACTGAAATCATATCCAGCATCTATTCCAATAACAACTATGAAAATTGAAATCATCCCAAGAAGAAAGATGGAAAAATCACAAATATTTGCAGATTAAACATTCTACTGAACTACTGGGTCAAAGAAGAAATAAAAGAAGAAATCAAAAGCTTTGCAGAGACAAATTAAAATAAAAACAATACATATACCAACATTTTTGGAATGTAGCAAAAGTGGTACTAAGAGGGATGTTTATAGTAACATAGGTTACCTGAAGAAACAAGAAATATCTCAAATAAACAGTCTAAGATTATACTTTAAGGAATAAGAAAAATGAAAAACAAATGAGCTCAAAGTCAGTAGAAGAGGGAATATAAAAATCACAGAGAAAAATAAAAGAGAATTTTACTAAAAAGACTAAAAATTATTGAAAAGAGCTGGTTTTTGAAAAGAGCTGGTTTTTGAAAAGATGAAAAAATTGACAAACTTCTAACTAGACTCATTAAGTACCAGAGAAATAATTCAAATAAATGAGAAATAGGAAAAAAGTTACAAGAGATATCACAGAATAAAATGAATTATTTAATATGACTAAGAAATTGACAATCTACAAGAAATGGACAAATTATCAGAATCTTCCCACAGTGAATCATGAAGAATTTGAAAACTTGAACAGATGAGTTACTACTAGTAAGACTATTGAAAAAAGACTAAGCAAAAACCTTAAACAAAAGCCCAGGACTAAATGGTTTCACTAGTGAATTCTACCAAACATTCAACAAACACTTAATACCCACCCTTTTCAAATTCTTCCAAAAACCTGAAGAGGAGTGAATGCTTTCTACTAATGCATTTTATAAGGCCAACATTATGTTGCTACCAAAACCTGACAAGGACACCACAAAAACAAAAAACTACAGGCCAATATTTATGCTGAAATACACATGAAAATCCTCAACACATTACTAGTAAGTGGAATATTACTGTTGAAGTCCACCCTGCTGGTCTCAGGAAGCTGTAACCCCCTGTGACTTAGGCTGAGTGAGAGACCTCCAAACCAGGAGCCACTAAGGAGACAAAACTTATTTCCCTGGCATGAACACTGCCTGTTCTGTGCCTGGCCTCCTATGCTTGATCAGTTAGCCAGTGACAGGTAAGATTTCCCACGGAGGGAATCGCCTAAGACAGGCATGATCATGAGGAGGCCTCAGGGAAAAGACTCGGGGCTGTAGAAATGAAGGGGTGATGGACATCAACCCCTGCCCCCTCAGCTTTGTCAAATCCTTGTTCTTAGTAGTGAGAAATCCAAGTCTCCTGGCTGCCTTTGTCTCCTCTGTTGACTCAGGCCTGCGGAAATAACAGGGCAGTGCAGCCCCAGACCAGAGTCAGTGGACCCTTGGGGTAATCAGGCCTGGGACACAGAATGTGCAAGATCCTGTGAGATCTGCTTGCTGGCAGATGCTACTGAATTAGAATATGAAGGTTCAGGCAGGAAACAGGACTAGCCTTTTAGGTCCTGTAGTGATAAAACCCCAAACTCTGCCCAGAATTCCAGCAGGAGTTCTGTCAGCCCCTTTGGAAATTACCTACTTGTTTGATCTTCCCTGCGAGATGAATCCACAGACTGTGTCTGTATTCTTAATAAAAACCTACTGAGGCGGGAGCTCAAGGCGCTCTCCACTAGAGAGAGTGGCCGTTTCATCACTATTTCCCCATAGGACTCGGTTGTCTCTGTGTATGTTTTTCTTGTGTTTTGACAAGCATCCGCAGCAGGGATGGACACTGCTGGCTGGTATCCTCTACATACTACCATACATTAAAAGGATCGTACACCACAATCAAACACAATTAATTCCAGTGATGCAAATATGGTTCAACATCTGCAAATCAATCAACATGGCTTACCACATTAACAAAATAAAAGATACAAATCATACAATCACTTCACTAGAAAAAAAAACATAGCATCTGACAACTTACATCATTCATGATAATTACTTTGAATAAAATGAGTATAGAAAGTACCTCAACATAATTAAGGCCTTATAAGACAAATCCCTCATCTAACAACATCTTCAATGGTAAAAACCTGAAAGCATTTCCTCTAAGATAAGGAACAAGAGAAACACAAGGATGCCCACTCTTAACACTGTTATTTGACATAGCACTGGACATCTTAGCCAAAGCAACTAGTCAAGAAAAAGAAATAAAATATACCCAACTGGGAAAGAAAAAGTAAATCAGTCATTATTTGCAGATAACATGATTTTTTATAGGGAAAAAAATTATTAAAGACTCCACCAGAAAACTGTTAGAAATAAGTGAGTATGTTAATGTCACAGCATACAAAGTCAATATACAAAAATATGATGCATCTGCATATACTAACAACAAAATTTTAGAAAGAGGAATGAAAATTCCACGTATAATCACAAAAAAAAATACCTAGGAATAACTTAAAGGAATTAAAGGACCTATAGACTGAAAACTACTAAGCATGATAAAAGAAACTGAAGACACATACAGAAATGGACAGATATTCCATGATCATCAACCTGAAGAACTGACAATGTTAAAATGTCCATATTACCAAAACTAAGCCTGTACAGATTTAATGCAATACCTATCAAAATCTGAAGGACATTTTTCAAAGAAATAGAAAAAAAGCCCTCAAATTTGTACAGAACCACAAAAGACCCTGAACTACCAAAGCAATCCAGAGAAGAACAAACAAAAACCAAAAGTATCACACTCCCCAATTCAAAACTATACTAACAAACTAAAGGAATTAAAACACCCATAGACACATACAACCATGTGGTGATGGTCAAAGGAAAAGGGGGTAAAGGGCTGAGTGGGCAAAGGGGAAGGAACGAGGATGTATGTATAGTGTCAACAACAAAAATAAAGTTAAATATGCATATATATATGTGTGTGTGTGTGTGTATATGTACACACATGTGTATATTATGGTATTGCCAGAAAAAAAGATATACAGACCAATAGACCATGGCTGAGAGCCCCCAGAAATGCCAAACACATATGGACAACTATTTTACAACGGAATCAGGAATATAGAATGGAGAAAGGAAAGTCTTTACAATAAATGGTACTGAAAAAACTGGATAGCCATATGTAAAAACTACAAGTATTCACTTTAAGAATGGGAAGACATATAGAGAATCCAAAGACACATTAAAAGATGTTCAATATTACTAGCTATCAGAGAGATGCAAATTAAAACCACAATGAGATACTACTTCACACGGGTCAGAATGACCATTATCAACAAAGCAACAAACAACAAGTGTTAGAGAGGTTGTGGTGAAAAGGGGACCCTAATGCACTGTTGGTGGGATTGCAGACTGGTACAACCACTATGGAAAACAGTATGGAACTTTCTCAGAAAACTAAAAATGGATCTGCCTTTTGACCCAGCAATTCCACTGCTGGGACTATATCCTAAGAATCCTAAAACACCAATCCAAAAGAACCTATGTACCCCGATGTTCATAGCAGCACAATTTACAATAGCCAAGTGCTGGAAGCAACCTAGATGCCCATCAGTAAATGGATGGATCAAAAAACTATGGTACATTTACACAATGGAATTCTATGCAGCAGAAAGAAAGAAGGAGCTCTTACCCTTTGGGACAGCATGGATGGAACTGGAAAGCATTATGCTAAGTGAAATAAGCCAGGCAGTGAAAGACAAATACCATATGATCTCACCTTTAACAGGAACCTAAACAACAAAACAAAGAAACAAGCAAAATATAGTCAAAGACACTGAAATAGAGGACAGGTTGAAAAGGACCAGAGGAGAGAGAAGAGGGAGTTTCAGGGGGAAATGGGAAGGGTTTACAGGAACAAATTTAAAGGACACATGGACAAAAACTAGGGGGAGGGTGGTAATGGGAGGGAAGTGAGGAGGGATGGGTGGGCGGGCTGGAATGGGAGTAAAAGGGAGAAAACTGTACATAAACAATGATTAAAATAAAATTTAAAAAAAAGAATGGGAAGAAGACAAGGATGTCCACTTTCCCCTCTTAATTCATCATGGTGCTAGAAGTCCTAGACACAGCAATGAGACAAATAAAACTGACATTATTTGCAGATGACATGATACTGTATACAAAGAAACCTAAAGATTCCACCAAAAAACTACTAGAACTGATCAATGAATTCAGTAAAGTAGCCAGATACAAAATACATTTCCAGGAATCAGCTGCATTTTTATACACCAATAATAAACTACCAGAAAGGGAAATAAGAAAACACTGCCATTCACAGTGCCTTCAAAAATAATACCCAGGGAATAAATTTAACCAAGGATATAAAAGACTTGTATTCAAAAAAGTATAAGACACCGAAGAAAGTGAAGATGATATAAATAATTGGAAGCATATACATGTTCAGAGAGAAACAATTAACATCTTTAAAATGTCCACACTACCCAAATCAATCTCTAAATTTAAAGCAATTCCTATCAAGATACCAATGGATTACTTCACAGAACTAGGAAAAATAATCCAAAAACTTATATGGAACGAGAGACTTCAACTAGCCACAGCAATCTTGAGAAACAAAACCATAGTAATCAAACATCATAGTACTGGCATAAAAACAGACATGTAAAGAAATTAAACAGAAAACAACGCAGAAATAGAGCCATGTCTTTATAGTCAATTAATATTCGACAAAGAAGGTAAAATCATACAATGGGGTAAAGAGAGCCCATTTAATAAATGATGTTGAGAATACTGGACAGCTATGTACAAAAAGTTAAAACTGTACCACCTTCTTATACCATACAGGTATAAACTCAAAAGTAACGACTTAAATGTTAGACTCAAAACAATAGAAACCCTTGATGAAAACACAGTAAAATCATGGACATTTCTCATAACAGTATTTTTTATGACATATATCCTCGGGAAAGGGAACAAAAATATAAATAAATGGGACTACATCAAACTAAAACGTTTTGCACAGGAAAGGAAACCTTCAACAAAATGAAAAGACTACCCAACACAATGAATGATAAAACATATTCACTGATACATATGATAATGGGTTACTTAATATCCAAAATCTATAAAGAATGTATAAAACTAGACCTTTTCTTCCTGGGACCTGTGAGAAGTAGGTGGCATAGATAAGCCAGATCCCAGGAAACCTCTAAGAAAACCTAAAGATACCTTTTAGAATCTGCTCTAAGATGACGGCAGATTGGGTGGAAACTATTACATTAGTCTCCTCCCAGAATGGAACTGGAATCACAACTAAATTCTATTATAGAAAAATTATCCTGTTTAACCAATTAAAGACCGGCTGGGGAGAAGCCTTATAACCAAAGACTTACAGAAAAGTCATGTAAAGACTGACAAGACATTAGGAGGAACAAGAGGCCTGGCTGGGCTCCCATGGTAAGTGGATGGAAGTTTCAGAGGCTGCAGGGGGTGGGGTTCCCTCTGAGAAATGTGCGGTTTAAACCCCTAACTGGACTCCCAAGCCTAGAGCACCAGAACTGGAAAAGGCACTCACATAAAATCTGGCTGTGTAAAGCAGTGGGGTTTCTGTCCGTCAGAAAGAGATGGCTAAAGATGCAGTTGCCCTCATAAAGGGCCAACACACAAAATTTTGTTTGCTTCCCCACTTACCCTGGGCTTCAGAGGAGGGAAGTCAGAGTGGACTAGAGCCATGTGAGGACAATCTGAGGCTGGTGGCTCTAAGAGAAAGCTAAAGGTTCAACCGTAAGAATCCCTATACTCAGTTATCACCTCATACTGTGGAAGCCATTTTTCTCTGGCAGAGGACTTCCGTCCACATGGCATCAGCGTAAGGCAAAGTATTAGTCTCATCCAAAGGAATCCCATTTTTGCTACCCCATGGAGCTAAAACCCTGATGAGGAGTACAACCAGAAGCTCTTTCAGTGACTAACTCTAACAGGCAGCCTGCAGGCAGAGGCAGATCTCTAGGGTCTTTGAGAATTTTGCTGACCTGTCCTCAGGACCGGGCTGGTAAAAGCCAGCCTTGGTGCCCAGCTTGATCCTTTCTACATGTGCCCAAGCCCAGAAGAGGAAACTGCAAGCTGTGGTTGAGAATTCAAAACAAATTGCCAAGGCCCATCACAGGCAGTATCTGCTATAGGTTTGCACCAGAGTCTTTGCATATGTACCTAATACACAGCAACAAACACAAAACGCAGACAAAATGGGAGACAAAGAAACAGGCCACAAATGAAAGAATAAGAAAACTCTCCAAAAGAAAAGCTAAATGAAATGGAGGCAAGCAATTTATTAGATATAGAGTTCAAAGTAAGTGTTATAAAGATCTTAATAGCATAGAAAGTGACATAGAAACCATAAAACAGGATCAGTCAGAAATAAAGAATATAGTATCTAAAATAAATAATTCACTGAAAGGAATAAACAGTAGGTTAGATGAAGTAGAGGACAGAATCAGTGATTTGGAAGTTAAGATAGAAAAAAACCATCAAATCAGTCTAAGAAAAGGAAAACGAATGAAAAAATAGGATAATTTAATGGACCACTGGTACATGAATCATAACACATTTGCATCATATGTGTACCATATGGAGAAGAGAGCAAGCAAGGGATATTTGAAGAAATAATGATAGAAAACTTCCCTAACTTGGTGAGGGAAAGAAATATGTAAGTCCAGGATGCACAGAGAGCCCTATACAAGATGAACTCAAAGAGGCCCACATCAAGAAACATCATAATTAAAGGGGCAAAGTATAAAGACAAGGAGAATCCTAAAAGCCACAACAGAAAGACAGTTACTTACCTACAAGGGAACTCCTATAAGACAGTCATCTGATTTCTCAATGAAACACTTCAGGCCAAGAAGGATTGGCATGAAACACTCAAAGTGATGAAAAGCAAGGAGCTATATTACCCAGCAGGGCTACTGTTTGAAATTGAAGGAGAACTAAAAAGCTTCCCAAATAAGAAAAAGCTAAAGGAGTCTGTTACCACCAAATACATCTCATACATCTGATAAGGGATTAAGATCCAAAATTATTTTTTTTTAAAGTTTTAAACCAACATGAAAAAGCCCTGGCTGGTGTAGCTCAGTGGATTGAGCACGGGCTGCGAACCAAAGCATCGCAGGTTCGATTCCCAGTCAGGACACATGCCTGGGTTGCAGGCCATGGCCCCCAGCAACCGCACATTGATGTTTCTCTCTCTCTCTCTCTCTCTCTCTCTCACTCCCTTCCCTCTCTGAAAAATAAATAAATAAATTCTTAAAAAAAATTTTTCAATTTGCACTATATAATTAAAAAAAATGAAAAAAAAACAAACAAACAATTCAATAAAAATAGGCAAAGGACCTAAATAGACACTTCTCCAATGAGAACATATATACGGCCAACAGACATATGAAAAGATGTTCACATCACTAATTATCAGAGAAATGCAAATTAAAACCATGATGAGATATAACTTCACACCTGTCAAATTGGCTATCAACATCAATAAATCAACAAACAAGTGTTGGCAAGGATGTGGAAAAAGGGTAGTATACTGTTGGTGGGAATGCAGACTTTGCAACCACTACTGAAAGCAGTATGAAATTCCTCAAAAAATTAAAAATAGAACTGTCTTATAACCAAGCAATTCCACTTCTGATAATTTATCTGAAGAAACCCTAATCACTAATTCAAAAGAATATGCACACCTAGGTTCATTGCAGCGTTACTTACAATAGCCAAGATTTGGAAGCAGCCCAAATGTCCATCAGTAGGTCATTAGATAAAAGTCATGGCACATTTACACAATGGAATACGATTCGGCCACAAAAAAGGAGAAACTTTTATCTTCTGCTACACCATGGATGAACTTGGAGAACATTATGCTAAGTGAAATAAGCCGGTGGGAAAAAGACAAATATCATATGATTTCCCTCATACGTGGAATCTAATGAACACACAAGCAAAGCAGAGATGGATTCTTAGCTAGAGAACAGGTGGATAGTTTGCAGGGGAGTCATATAGTGTGGTGGCAAAATTGAGCTTAAGAAAAAAAAAAAGAAAAAGTAATCCTGGACACAGACAACAGTGTGGTGATTAGGAGGTGGAGGATGGGTGAAAATGGAAAAGGTTATGGTGGATACATGTTAATGGAATAATTAATTAATTAATTAAAAATAAAACTAAATATAAAAAAAATCCAATTAAAAAATGGGCAAAAAACCTGAAAAGACATTTCTACACAGATGACATACAAAAGGCCAAATAGACATGTGAAAAAATGCTCAGTGTCACTATCATCAGAGAAATGCAAATTAAAACCACGATGAGTTATCACACCACTCCTGTCAGAATGAATGGCTACCATCAATAAATCCACAAACACCAAGTGTTGTCAAGATATAGAAAAAAGGGAACCCTCTGGTACTGCTGGTAGGAATAGACTGGTCAGCCACTGTTAGAAATCAGTGTAGAGTTACCTCAAAAATTTGAAAATGGAACTGCCTTACTAATGCCCAGCAATTCCACTTCTTGGAATATGTCCTAAGAATCCTGAAGCAATCATTTGAAAGAATATATGTATAGGGAACCAATCTGATTGGTGTGGCAAGTGTAGCCCAGCTCTATCAGAAAACCAGCAGGTGCAAGTTGGCACACAGGAGCCAAACTCACTGATCGGCTTACCTGGGAAACCAGGCCTGCATTATACTTAGGTTGCTTTGTGACTTGCTCTTGCTAAAACTCCCTCACCCTGAGTTGAAGCAGCAAATGTTTACTGCGTATCTTACAAGTAACTTCCTGAAGTCTGTGCTAATTCTCCCAAAGACAGAGTGTAACCAGACCAATCACTCTTTATCATTCCCTTGCGTTTGCAACATTTTTTTCCTTGTTAATCTGTAAGAAGTAATCAGTAACATCCTTTTCTTTGTTATCTGTAAAAAGTAAACACGAGCATTATGAATGAGAACCTTCTTTGATGTAACGCTACTGGAAACCAATAAAAACCTGTCCAGGCAAAGGTCGAGATACTCTCTCTCTCAGAGAGTGGCCGTGCTGTCCCTTTTTCTCCACAGGACTTCTGTAATCCGTGTGAATTTGTTCATCTCATCCACAACACTGCAGACCCCACTGGATAGAGTCCACATCATATATGCACCTCTGTCTTCACTGCAGTGTTATTTACAATAGCCAACATCTGGAAGAAAGCCAAGTCCCCATCACTATATGAGTGGATAAAAAACTTGTGGTACATTAACACAATGGAATACTCCTGAGCTATAAAAAAGAAGGAATACTTATCTTTTGCAATAGCATGTATGGACCCAGGGAGTATTATGCTAAGTGAAATAAGCCAGTCACTGAAAGAAAATAGCATGTGATTTCATGCATATGTGGAATCTAATCAACAAAAGAAGCTAATAAAATAGAGATTCATAGATACAGAGAACAGGCTGGTATATGTTAGAGGGAAGAGGGTTGGGAGGCTGGGAGAATACAGTGAATGGATTAAGCAAAAGGAAAAATAAACGTCATAGACCACAGTAAAGGGATTATCAGAGGAAAGGCATTTGGGGGAGGTAAAAGACCGATAAATGGTGATGGAAGGAGACTTGGCTTTGGGTGGTAAGCACACAGTACAATACACAGCTTATGTATTATAGAAATTTACAACTGAAACCTATATAATTTATTAACCAATGTCACCCTGATAAATTCAATAAAAATTAAAAAATAAAATGAAATAAAATTAGTAAGAAACAAAAAAAGGAAAATGATTTCCACAAATTGAAACAGTCTCCTAATATAAGGAGAGAAGATAAACAGCTATGTGAATTTCAGAGTGGCAGAGCCTGGCCTGGATTCTCGGCAGTGTGTGCGGAAGGTGACAGAACAAAGTTGTGAGGTAAGAAATACAGAAATTGGGGTCATCATGAAAATGTTTTCACAAAACATCAGAATGCTGCCAGACCTAAAAGACCCTGCACAGGCATCAATGGATGGCCCAACAGTAACTAGCGTGATCAGATGACTAGAGGTCTAAGGCCCATGCCTTGATGCATATAAAGTATCAGAATTCAGGCACAACTGAGTGAGGTGTCCCAAGAATAAGTAAGGCTGAGTTTCCCTCTTGATTTATGGGACTGGGAACTCAAAATGGAATTAACTCAGATTTATAAAGAGATGGGATATTTCTTATTCATGAGAACCTTCAAGAGTGATCTGCTAGTCCCCAGGGCAGGCAAATGTGGCATCTTTGTGAAAATTAGAAAACAGTCACTGCCACTGGGCTGACCAATTAGGAAAGGACTCTCTGTTTAGAGTCTGACTTGCTAGGTGAAATATGGGCTGGATTTCAGTCCCTACTCATGTCCCTGTACCACACAATCTGTACAACTATACACAGAAATCCTGAGTGGCTTGTGTCCTAACCCACCCTTTTCATCATCACCAAAATTCTTACCCTGGGGCACACATCAGATCATGGCACCCCTTACTTAAATTCCTTCAACGGCTCCCATTGCCTGGATCTGTACTCACAAATACAGTGGATGCTAGAAACATGTGGCTCTTAAGCGCTTCAAATGTATCTAATTCAAACTGAGATGCATTATAAATGTAAAATACATAGTAGGGTTAAATTACTTAGTATTTTAGAAGAATGTGAAATAATATGTCATTAATAATTATTTACATTGATTACATGTTAAAATGTTTTTAATATATTGGGTTAAATAAAATATACTATTAAACTTGAAAAAAAACAGGAAAAGAAACAGTAAATATGTTATCAAGACAACACACAAATAAAAGTAAATAGTTTAGCATAAAAAAATGTGCAGTCTTAAATGAATAGATGGCAAGTATGTCCAGGGAGAGACAAAATAAATTTAGGATGTTTTATCTACTCACCACTTTCAGAAAGCTTAAATTTTACTGGCATGCAAATTTTTATTTTATAGTTTCAACTTTAAAGTCATTTGTGACTTAGGAGTACTCTTTTCATTTTAAACAATTCCCTGTGAGAAATATGATCAACTTAATCAAAACAAGTGTAGGTACTTTCCCTCCTTTGCATCTCAAATCATCCTACACTCATTATCAAACTTTAAAACATGGTTCAAATCTCAATGCAAATATAAACTAAATATAATAACAGACAAGTAAAAAATTATAAATAATATCCTTTGTAAAAAAGTAGTTTCAGCTGGACTTCCAAGTCATCATCAAAATATTCAACACTTTCATACCCTAAAATTTCTCAGGTAATAGGAACAAAATCTCTATGCAATACACAGAGACCAATGTCAGAATTTCACTTTTAAAAATCTGACATTTCATAAGAGATATAATTATTATTTGTTTATAAGTATTTTTGTCTGAGTCACCTCAAGTAAGCCAGATTTGGGAAATATTATACACAGAAGTCCTAAGAAAATGAAGCTCACTTAAAAAACAAAATATATAAATGTATTTTACAAAGCAATATACTAATACAAGTATCATGCTTTTCAGTGTGAGAAATACTTATTAAGAAACAACAAACAACTTCCAAAATTTTGGTTACTTCAATAAATTTAAGAATATTAGGAAAGCTACTTTATAGTTTTAAAGTGATTTTTCTGTAGAGATGCAATAGGACATACTAGAAAATGACTCAAGCTTTAGAGTTAAGACTTTAGAGTTCAGTCCTAGCTCAACCACTTACTCACCTGTGTGTACATGACCAAATGGACCTTTTGAGTCCGAATTTATAAAAGGGGGCTGCTTATTCTCCAGATTAGAAATATATAAAATATGTCTGGCACAAAAATGGTAGCTGTAATCTGCAATAATGCATTTAAGTTGAAGTAGATCACTATGAGCAAAAAAAAAGAATGACTGTTACTTCTCTGTGTAAACGATTATTGTTACTTACGAAATCTTGGTGTAGAGTTAAGACCGTAGAAATGCATTACAATTTTAAAAAAAATTTTTTTAAAGATTTATTTATTTATTTATTTTTAGAGAGGGAAGGCAGGGAGAAAGAGAGAGAGAAACATCAATGTGTGGTTGCTGGGGGCCATGGCCTGCAACCGAGGCATGTGCCCTGATTGGGAATCGAACCTGTGATACTTTGGTTCGCAGCCCGCGCTCAATCCACTGAGCTACGCCAGCCAGGGCATTATAATTTTTTAATAGCCTTAATTTCTGTGTAAATGATTATTGTTACTTATGAAATCTTGGTATAGAGTTAAGACCATAGAAATGCATTATAATTTTTTTAATAGCCTTAAAAGAGACAGCAAAAACAGAAATTTGGGTGGACCACAATCTAGATAAAAGTGAAACAGAACTGGTATGGAATAAAACTCAGGCAGTCTACTCTATCTTACTTTTTCCAATAGGCAAAATAAACAGGTTACACTGAATAACCTGTACGCACATTTTCAACTCTATAATCACATGGCACTAAGTTAAGAGTGAAGGTTGTGAAGGCAAATTACCTGGATTCCTACTAGCTATGTGGTCTTGAGCAAGTTTCCTAATATCACAGCATGTCTCACATATAAAATAGTATAACAGTAACTATCTCAAAGTGTCATGAAAATTAAAAAATAAGCATAAAGTGCAGAGAATGGTGGATAACATGTAGAAAGGAGGTAATAAACAGTTAAATCTTATTATTACAGTGTAATAAATTATCTCCAGTTATTAAAATTTAGTAAAAGTTGAAAGATTTATATGATCTTAGGAGAAACCAGAGTATTCCAGTCATTAAAATTTAGAAAAGAATATTAAAAGTTGAAAAATCAGTTGAGGGAAAGAAAAAATGTCTTACTTCAAGAATAAAACAATATTCAGAATGGGAAGGACTTCCAGTCACATGGAGGTGCAGGTAATACACTTTGCTACATGCACAACTACAGCAAAAACTAAAACTAGACTACAAAATAGGTATCACCCAGATTTGTCAGAAAAATTGAGCTGTGTGGAAATCTGACAACCAAGAACTTAAAGAAGCTACATTCCTTCAAATGGGCAGGAGGGGAGGAGGCTCAGAGATGCATGAAAAAGTGGAGAGGTGCAGAGGCACAGAGAAGCACAGAGATGCTGAAGATGGGAATGGGCAGTCCCACATCCACATGTGGTGGATAAAATTCCAGAGGGATACCTCAGGAGCACGGGATCCCAGCCCCAGACCAGACACCCATGCCACGGTTCCAGCACTGAGAAGATAAGTCCCCATAACTTCTGGCTGTAAAAACCAGTGTGATTAGGGGTGGCTGAAGTAACAGCAGGTCTCTCAAGCAATTCCTTTGAAAGGGCGCACACCTGACGTAGGACTCAAGGAGACCTACCCCCTCTGGAATTCAGCACCAGGGCAACAGCTGGACGGGCACTGGTAGCATATGGGGAGAAAGTGAAGTGTCCAGCATAGGGCGAGTGCCAGAAAACAGCTTCCTCATGGGCAAAATTCCAGAGGCCAGGGAGTGGCACTGTCCTTTTGTCGAGCCCTCCCACACACAGAGCAACAGAGCAGTGACACCGAGTGCCCTTCCCTGGATAATATCTAAAAATCCACCCCATATAACTTAATAGGTATGCTTTTCTACAGTAGGCCATGCTACTAAAACAGGGAGTCAAAGCGGCTCTACCTAATAAACAGAAACAAACACAGGGAGGCTGCCAAATTGAGTAGACAAAGAAATAGGGATCAAAAGAAAGAACAGAACAAAACTCCAGAAAAAGAACTAAAAGAAATAGAGATAAGCAACTTACCAGATACACAGTTTGAAACACTGGTTATAGGATGCTCCAAGAACTCACTGAGTACTTCCACAGCATAAATAAGACCCAGACAGAAATGAAGGTTGCATTAAGTGAAATAAAGAAAAATCTACAGGAAACCAACAATGGAGGGGATGAAGCCAAGAATCAAATCCACAATTTGGAACACAAGGAAAGTAAAAGCATTCAATCATAACAGCAGGAAGAAAAAATAATTAAAGAAAAAAAAAAAACAAGGACAGGCTTAGGAACCCCTGGGACAACTTTAAAGGTACCAACATCTGAATTATAGGGGTGCCAGAAGGAGAAGAGGAAGAGCAAGAAATTGAAAATATATCTGAGAAGATAATAATAATAATAAAAAAAAAAACTTCCCTAATTTGGCAAAGGAAATAGACATAGAAGTTCAGGAAGCACAGAGTGCAAACAAGATGGACCCAAACAGGACCACACCAAAACACATAATTAAAATGCCAAAGGTAAAAGATAGAGAATCTTAAAAGCAGCAAGAGAAAAGCTAATAGTTATCCACAAAGGAATTCCCATAAGACTGTCAGCTGATTTCTCAAAAGAAACTTTGCAGGCAAGAAGGGACTGGCAAGAAGTTCAAAGTGATGAAAAGCAAGGACCTATAACCTAGATTACTCTATCCAACGAAACTATCGTTTAGAATTAAAGGACAGATAGAGAGATTTCCCAACAAGGTAAAACTAAAGGAGTTCTTAATCACCAAGCCATTATTATATGACATACTAAAGGGAATTATATAAGAAAAAGAAGATCAAAATGATGAACATTAAAATGGCAATAAATTCACAACTATCAATAACTGAATCCAAATAATGAACTAAGCAAACAAGCAGAACAGGAAGAGAATCAAGATATGGAGATCATTTGGGGGGTTATTAGTTGGGAGGAGCAAGGGGGATAATGGGGTTAAAGGTGTAAGGATTAAGAAGCACAAATTGGTAGGTACAAAATACACAGGGTGATGTCAGAACAGTACAGGTAATGGAGTAGCCAAAGTACTTATATGTATGACCCATGGACATGAACTAAGGGGGAGGACTGCTGGCAAGAATGGGGGTACCAAGCGGAGGGAGGGTAAAGGAGGAAAAATTGGGACAACTGTAATAGCATAATCAATAAAATACATTAAAAACTATTCAGGCCATTGTACTGCTGTTTTAGAAAAAACAAAGCATGTATCCCTGTTTCACAGTGTTCCAGAGAGAGAGAGAAAATAATAATCAAATTAACAGTATGCTACTATCAATATACCAACAACAAGCGTTAGTGAGGACACGGGGAAAAGTGAACCCTTGCACACTGTTGGTGGGAATGCACATGATGTAGCCACTGTGGAAAGCAGTATGGAGTTACCTCTGGATAATTGAAAATGGAACTGCCTTATGGCCCAGTGATCCCACTTCTGGGACTATAACGTAAGAAACCCAGAACAACCAGTTGAAAGAATATATACACACCTATGTTCATTGCAGCATTATTTACAATAGCCAAGGTCTGTAAACAGCCCAAGTGCCCATTAGTATATGAGTGGATAAAAAATTGTGGTACATTTGCACAATGGAACATTACTTGGCCATAAAAAAAAAAAGTTAGCTTTTGTGATAACAAGAATAGATCTGGAGAGTATTGTGCTAAGTGAAACAAGTCAATCACAGAAGGACAAGTACCATATGATTTCATCTATATGTGGGACCTAATGAACAAAATAAACAACAAAAAAAACAAAAAAAAAATTAAAATTAAGTTTCACACTAAAGATCCAGGCTGTTTTAATAAACAGCAATAGGACTGTCAAGCCTTTATAAATAATTTATTTTTTCCAAAGAACTCATTTTATTTTACAGTAATGAACGGATATAATATTCCTACACAACTGCAAGATTTCTTCCTCTGTGCCAAATTAAGGATCAGGGGATTCTTTTTTGGTTTGTATTCTGTCGTTTTTTTCTTTTTCCTATCTTAGATATATAGCAATTTTTAAATCTGGGGGGAAAAGTATACCCTCAAGGTAAAAAGTTACTATCCTCTCTTGCATGTAGATGAAATCAGCTCTAAACTTTAGAAAGGGAAACACAACAGAACAAAAATATAAAACACAGGCATTTCTAGTTTTGAGCAGATTTTAAAACTCCCTATATCCAATCCAAGTGAAGTAATAATATGGCTGAATCTACCCTCTTCCTAGAAATAAAACTGTGCCGCACCTGTGGATTATATCTGTGCCTTTTATGTGAGGCTGATCTTGTTACATCTGTCACACCTATTGATTGCCATTGCTTCCCCTACATTGACTGTGGTTATGGTTTTTCTGGTTTGGTAAAAAGGGCTTCTACAAAGTTACCCTCAAATCTGCAAATAATAATAGTTGGTAATAAAAGGCATATAAAATCTCATGTGATAGATTACAGAGAAAAATCTCTAAACTTAAGAGCAAGCCATGAGGTTGTTTCCTTGGGTATCTGGACATTTCCCTCTCTTTGTATCTTCATCAGAATTATAAGTTATGCTGATTTCATAAAAGCCTATAGGTGAGCACTAAAACTAGCACCAAAGTAATTTCCAGTCAAGATGGCTGAACAGGAAAATCTGGAGCTCACCTCCTTCAGCAAATATCCTCAAATTACAACTAAATATAGAGTAACCATCAATGAGAACCACCTGAAGACTAGCCAAACAGAATACCTATAACAAAGGATATAGAAAAAAACCATATTGAGACAGGTGGGAAGGACACAATCATGGTCTTGTCAGGTCTCACACCCATAGTGTGATAATTCAAAAACACAAAGTAAATCAGCCACATGATCCCCCTGAGAAGTCAGAGGTCTGAGGCCTGCATTGGGCCTTCTTGCCCAAAGAACGTGTGCTGGGAAGAGTAGACAACACAATATCTGGCTTTGAAATGCAGCAGGGATTAATTCTGAGAAGATAAAGGGCTGTGGGAGATTAAGATGTTGCTCTTAAAGGGCTCACACCACACCTCACTTGGTCCAAGCTTCCACATGGAGGCAGCAGTTTGAGAAGTGCCTAGGTCACATGTGGAGAAATTAAACTGACCTACTTTAAGGATAGTACCAAAGCAGTAAGGATCAATGGGAACTCTGTCTATAGATGGAACTGCTGGCAGGTGCCACTATATTGTTTCTTCTGATGTACTCTCCATCTGCCTGATGCCAAATCTATCACTCTTCATTAACCCAACACCATCACCTTCCCTCTTCATTACACTGAGATCATACCCTACCCCACTCAACTCACCAGCCCAGGCTGCAGCCCCTTTGAAACAGCTCCACACACACCACACAATGTACCTGGACTTGGCTCACAATGCAGCCTTCCCCAAGACAAAATAAGGAGACAAAAGAACATGTTCCAAACAAAAGAATGGGACAGAACCCCAAAAAACATAAAACTAAACAAAATGGAGACAGGCTATCTAACAACTAAGGAGTTCAAAGGATTGGTTATAAAGCTAGTTAATGAACGTGGGAAAAGAACAGGTGAACTCAATGAGAACTTCTACAAAGATAGAAAAATACTGGAAAAAAATCAGAACTGAAGAATACAGTAATTAAAATGTATAATACACTAGAAAAAAATCAACAGCAGATTAGATTATGCAAAAGAACAAATCTGGAAGAGAACACGGAAATGAACTAATTAAAACGTAAAGAACTTTTAATGAGCATAGTTTAAGGTACATCTGGGCTATAGTAACAGAAACAAAAATCTATACTAGTACACAAAAATAAAAAGAATATGTTAAAAATGAATTCAAATATATCACTAAAGAAAGTCATTAGCCCTGGCTGGCGTAGCTCAGTGGATTGAGCGCGGGCTGCGAACCAAAGCATCGCAGGTTCGATTCCCAGTCAGGGCACATGCCTGGGTTGCACGCCACGGCCCCCAGCAACCACACATTGATCTCTCTCTCTCTCTTTCTCCCATCCTTCCCTCTCTAAAAATAAATAAAATCTTTAAAAAAAAGTCATTAATACACCAGAGTTCATCATCACCAAATCAGTATTACCAGAAATGTTAGTCTTCTTTAAAAAGGAAAAAAAAAAAGATTAAAAAATATGAAAAATAAAATGGCAATAAATACATATCTATCAATAATTACTTTAAATGCAAATAGATAGTTGCTCCAATCAAAAGACACAAAGTGGAGAAACAGAAAAGAAAACAAGACCCTTACATTTGCTATATATAAGAGACACATTTCAGATTGAAAGACACAGACTGAAGGGGCTGGAAAAGATATTTAATGGAAATGAAAACTAACAAACAAAAAACCTGGGGTCTCAATATTTATACCAGACAAAAATGAACTTTTAAACAAAGGCTATATAACAAGAAATAAAGAATGACCCAGCAATTTCACTTCAGGGTATTTATCCAAAGAAACCCAAAACACTAAATCAGAAAGACATAAGCATCTATGTATGTTGCAGTATTATTTACAATAGCCAAGATATGGAAGTAACCTAAGTGTTCATCGAAAAATGAATGGATAAAGAAGTAGTGCATATATACAATGGAAAATTAATCAGCCATCAAAGAGTGAAATCTTGCCATCTACAACAACATGGGTGGACCTAGAAGGTATTGTGCTGAACGGAAATCAAACACAAAAAGACAAATGTCATATGATTTCACTTATGTAGAATCTACAAAACAAAATAAATGAAGAAACAGAAACAGGCTCAGATACAAAGAATATGTTGATGGCTGCCAGGTGGGAGGGGAGTTAAGGGGATCAGAAAGACGAAGGGATTAAAAAGTACAAATTGGAAGTAACAGAAGGTTATGGGGATGTATAGCATAGAGAATATAGTCAGTAATGTTGTAATAACTATGTATTGGTGATGGTGGACTACTAGACATATTAGGGTATTCACTTTGAAAGTTATATAAATGTCTAATCACTAGATTGTATATATTGTATGTCAAGTGTAACTGAAAAAAGCTTTTTAAAAAATCTTAATACTAAGTGGTAAACTATAGTAAATGCTTATATTGAAAAGAAAGAAAGCTAGGGTAGAAATACTTACTCAGACAAAATAAACATTAAAACAAAGACTGTAACAAGAGACAAAAAAAAAAGGCACTATGTAATGAAAAAGGCATCAGTCCACAGGGAATATAACACTTGTAAACATCAATACCTCCAACACAGGAACACCTATACACATAAAGTAGTATTAGCAGGTATAATGGAAGAGATTGACTGTATAACAATAACAGGAGGGAACTTTAAAACCCTGCTTACATCAACAAATAGAACATCAAGACAGAAAATCAATGAAGAATGGCCTTAAATGATGCAGATCAGATGGACTTAATTGATATTTTCAGAACATCCCACCTAAAGCAGCACCATACATTCTTTCAAGTGCACACAAAGCATTCTATAGGATAGACCATGTGTGAGGCCACAAAACAAAGCCAAATAAATTAAGAAGATTCAAATCATATATAGTATCTTTTCATATTTCCAGCCAATTTTAGCATCGTAGGTAAACACAGTATACTTGGAAACTCACACAACCACATTAAAATTACAACTAAACTTCAGAAGAACCATTTCTGAGAACCACCTAAAATATAGCTCAACAGCAGTCCTGTAACTAAAGATATAGAGAAGCCACACAAAGACTGGGAGAGGTGGAGACATGGAACAGGCTGGTCCTAAACCCATGTGTAGCAGTTAAAAATCTGTGGAGAAATATCTCAGCTGCAGAGGTCTCCTAAAAGGAGCAAGGAATCCAAATCCCACATCAGGGCCCCCAGCCCATGGCTCTAGAGCCAGGAGAGGGTCCCCATTAACTTCTGACCATGGAAACCAGCAGAGATTGTGACTGAGATGGTGGTTCTGGAGTTCCAGGTGTTCCTCTTAGGGCGCCTACACAGAAATACTCAGACTCCCTCTCAGCTCCAGCACTGGGGCAGCAGCTCAAAAGGCAAGTCAGGGACATATGGGAAGGAACTGAACTGTCTGACTTCAGGATGAGGGATGATGGGTCAGTTTTCTCCCAGACAGAGTGCTGGCAGAATCCACTGTTCCTTTGCTGAGCCCTCCCCAACACAGTCTGAAGATGGGCACTCTGACTGAATATCCACCAATCTGGCTAACACCGTCTGCCTCACCCTGGTGATTCCCTGAGGCCCTGCCCCTCACCCAAATTTGAGCCACCCAAGCCATTTCCAGTGGCTTTACCATAAACCAGTCTTGGCTTATTATTGGGAGTCATTTTGCTAGTTTTGGGGACTGTAGCCTCATTAATGAACAAAAATGTCCCACAGCTAGGGCTGAGTGAAAAGGCCTTGGGGACATGAGCCACTAAGGAGACAGAACATTTCCTCCTGGCAGGAGTACAGCTCCTGCCTCCCTCACTTTCCCACCCGCTTGGCCTAGGTGGATGACTAGTTAGCCAATGATGAGTAAGCTCCCTCAAGGGAGGGGCAACACAACCTAAGACAGGCACAGTTGTGATGAGCCATCAGGGAAGGACTTAGGGGTCTTCAGAGAAGGGGCAGAAAGACCCTCACCCCTTGGCTTTGTCATAGCCTGAGTCCTCAGTCTTTCTGTAACAGTCTTCTAGTCTCTTGGCTGCTTTGCTCTCCCTGCCTGACTCAGCCTGGGAACTATGCCAGAGGCAGCTGCGACCTTGTACTAGAACAGTCAGCTCCTGCAGGCCGAATCAGGCCAGAGAAAAAATATGCATTGTTTCCTTTGAGGCTTGCTCTGCCCTGTTGCTATGAAACAGACACTTGAGCTAAAGCAACCCTGACCAGAGACAATCCTTGACTATTATCTATGAGTGATGTCAGTTTTTCATGACTGTAGCTTTTTGGACATTGGTTGATGAGCTTTATGTGCATACTATGTATCTCTGTGTGAGCTGAACTCAATAAAAATGCAGGAAAGGAAATGTTCAGGACCATTCTCCTTTGAGAGACTGGTCACCTTTCCTCCCCAAGCAGATCATGTCTCGGTGGATTTATTCTCACCGGCGATAGCCCAGGGGAGCTCTGCAGGAAAAGCCTCCCCATAGGTCATGCTGCTGACTTTCCTAAAAACTCTCAGAAGTTCACAAACCCCACAGAAGTAGCCTTGGTGTACCCTGCCAAGTGGCCCCAGGCCTGGCACTAGTGGTTGCTGACCTCGGTTCACACCTTGGCCTCTCCTGGGCACCTCCAAGTCTAGTACAAGTAGCAGCCATCTGCAGATCACTTTTTAGCTCATGCTGGGTGGCCCCTGGCATGGCACAGGCAACAGCTGATCTTGGTCAGCACCTCTTGGAAAGCTCCAGCTTCAGACCACACTGGAGCACCCCCCACCATCTTCACCAGCAACACACTCAAGGGTCAGACTCAGTGGGCACCAGAGATCTGTTTCTGTTGACATGCTCCATGGGGTCAGCCTGACAGGAGCTCCTCTGCTATGGTTGCAACCAGTCATCGAGACCAACTGCTCTTATGATAAATCCCTTCTGCTGACATGCCAACAGCAATCAAGGCTCAATTACAAAATGAGGGTGTACAGGGCCCACATGAGGTCACCCTGGAATGCAGACTTGGTGACAGGGCTGTACCACAGAGCCCTACATGACACCTACTACATAAGGTTACTACTCAACCAAGCCCTAGAGATGTAGCAGTTCTATCTAATTCACAGAAACAAATACAGAGAGGTAGCCAAAATGAGGAGACAAAGAAACAGATCCCAAATGAATGAACAGAACAAGACTCCAGAAAGAGAACTAAACAAAATGAAGAAAAGCGATCTACCACATGCAGAGTTCAAAACATTGGTTATAAGGAAGCTCAATAATATCAGTCAGAATGTCAACAAAGAGATAGGAAATGTAAAAAGAACCAGTCGAAAATACATTAACCGAAATGAAAAATACATTACAAGGAATTAACAGTTGAGTAGATGAAGCAGAGTTGATCAAGTAAGATGTGGCAGATAAGGAAGCAGAAAACAATCAGAACAGCAAAAAGCAAAGAATTAGGGCTTAGGGGAGAAGATGGTGGCCAAGTAGGTAGAAGCTGAGTTCACTTGCTCTTGTACCCACTCAGATTTCTTGGCTGATCTTCCAACAAATAACCTGAACAATCAACAGGATCTCAACAATATGATGTTTTGAGCCAAGAACTACAGAAGACACTTCAGAATGGACAGTAAATATATAAGTTGAAGGAGGTGGTGTGTGCAGAAAACTGGACAGTGACTTGATATGGCAGTGGGTGTACCAGAGAGACTTTTTAAAAGGGGAGCTGAAATGTGTTGGGCTGGGACCCTGTGTGCATCTGCCCTGCCAGCAAACGGACAAGACTGAAAGTGCAGTTTGCTCCCACTGAATACAGCAGGGCAGTGAGATCATAAAGTTGCACAGCAAAAGGATTTCTGGGTCCTAACCCAGCATGGCTGGCAAGCCAGAAGCTACACAAAATGGAGAGTTTGGGACTGTGTCTACTGCAAGGGCAGTGGGCTGGGAATTAGACAGGTGAGAGTCGAGCACCTGAGACTACTTACAGCCAGGCAGAACTACGTTCCCTGGCAGAGTTCTAATTTCTGGGAAGAGAAGGACATACGTGGCACCAACCTCCTGCAAGATTGCAAGCACTGCATCCAAAGGTGAAGCTGGGCAGAACAGGCAGGAGAAGCTCAAGAACCCTCTGCAGGGTGTGTATCTGTAGGAAAAGACAGGAAGAGAAACTCCCAAAGGGCTCATTTTAAACTTTTCTCAGGGAGACAAAGTATACTGGTTCTGTGGGTCCGATTCCACTGAGTCCAGAAAGGCACAGAGATCAGGAAGCAATGCAGCAAGGGATAATCAGGGCCCTACCCAGCCTTTGCTCTCACAAAGAGCTGCCAACAGCTGTTGGGAACCGCCCTGTTCCTGGGTGCCAGATGATGCAGACTCTGTCCAGCGGTGTCTGAGAACAGCACCACACAGGAAAGAGCTGACCCTCTTACACACATTGGTCCCACCCTTGAAGCAGACAGCTAGTTCATAAGAAACTATACATGATTGAAAATGAGCTGGGACAGACCAAGATGGGTGGTGGAGGGGCAGGGTAACACAACCACAATTTTCCCAGAAGACTGAACAGCATTTCTCAAGGGAGCCCGGGGAGTTCTACCCTCCTAATCACAATAGAAGCCCCCTCTGGAGACAGGTGAAGGTGGTACATGCAGAGCCGCCAGATGTTGGGTGACCCACCCCTGGACCTTGAGCTGATAAAAAGCCAGAGGTAGATCCCGAAGATAAACAACAAACTTACTGAGACAAATTCTACCTCATTCTTCAGAATTCATATTCTTCTTTTGTCTTGCACAGCGCTGTAACATTTCTCCTTTTTATTCAATAGTATTCCCACTAATTTACTATTTTTGTCTTTCATTTTTTATTCCTTTTATAGTTTTATATTACTTATTTTCATTTCAAAAATCACATACTATCCTTCTTTTGGCTTACTCCATTCTTCCACTCTTTCGGCTTATGCCTTCTTCCTGCCCTTTCTTATTTTCATTTAAAATTTTATTTTCCCCCTATTTGCACCTTGTTCATATTCTTTACACTTATATTTCTCTCTTCCCTATCCTCTCAAAATCATTTTTCTTTACTTTAGTCAGCTCACATTCTTTTTCCCTTTCTTATAATATTCTTATCGTCTTTCCACCTTTACTAAGTATTGCTTGTTTGGCATGAATATTGCGTATATTGCTGTTTTTCTTCAATTTTATTCCTATTTGTTCACTATTATTTCATTTCAAATCTCAGGTTACTCACCCCTGTCTTACTTCATTTTGCCTTCCTCCTGTTTTTGCTTACTTGAGTATGGAATATTATTGTTCCCTTTCTTAGCCTGGATTCTGTTCCTTACTCAAATTATTTCTCCTTCCTCTATTCTCTCAAAACTATATTACTTTACTGTAGACATATACCACATGCAGTGTAGTAGACACTCATTATTTCTTTCATATAATAGCCTTACTTTCTTTCACCATTCTCTTTTTTACTTACATAGTAAATTTTATTTTTTCCCTTTCTTTGCCTTGTTTCAATTCCCTACTCTTATTATTTCTCCTCACCCTTCCCTCTTAAAATCATTTTTCTCACCTTTAGTCATCTCATATTCTTTTTTACTATCTTATAATATTCTTAATCTCTTTCACCTTTATTAATTTTTCCTCATTTGTTGTTCATACTGCTGATGTGGTAGGGGGTAATTTTTGCTGGCATGGGTTTGGTTTTCTGGGTAGTTTTGCATTGTTCTGCCAGCATCTGTACAAAAGCATACAAAACATGGTAGGAGTTGTGACTCTCAATCCATTAGCCAGAGGGAGAACCCATCAATAATTGAGCATCAACAATCAAAGCCCAAGTACAAGACAGCCCACATAAACTGAATAAATGCCATTCGTAATCATCTAAAGCAGGCAATCAAAGAGACTGTACTACTGAGTCCCACAGAACTCCTACCAGAGAAGGCCACCCCACAAAAACAGGCAGGCAAAGCAGAGCAATTTGAGATGCAGAAGCAAACAAAAAGAGTCACCTAAATGGGGAGACAAAGAGACAACCCCAACTGAAAGGAATAGAGGAATCCTCCCCAAAACAGCTAAATGAAATTGAAGCAAGCAATTTCTCAGATACAGAATTCAAAATAATGGTTATAAGGATGTTCAAGGAACACAGTGAAAACTACAAGGAACTATGGAAGTTACAACGACTACAGTGGGAAGTAAAGCAGCATGAAAAAGGACATAGAAACTATGAATGAGAACCAGAAGGAAATGACAAATATAATATCTGAAATGAAGAATACACTAGAAAGAATTAAAAGCAGGCTAGATGAAGCAGAGGACTGAATCATGGAGCTGGAAGACAAGTAGAAATACCCAGTCAGAGCAACAAAACAAAAAAAGACACAAAAATAACAAGGAAAGTTTAAGGGAGATTCAGGACCACATGCAACATATGAACATTCAAATCATAGGAATACCAGAAGAAGAAAAAGATCAAGGGATAGAAAACCTGTGTGAAAAAATAATGACAGAAAACTTCCCTAAACTCGTGAGGGAAAAAAAGTCACACAAGTTCAAGAAGCAGAGGTCCCCAATCAAGATGAACCCTAAGAGGCCCATTCCAAGACATATAATTAAAATGGCAAAATTTAAAGAGAAAGAGCAAATCTTAAAGGCAGCAAGGGAGAAACAGCTAGTAACACATAAGGGGGCTCCAATAAGGCTATCAGCTAATTTCTCAACAGAAACACTACAAGCCAGAGTGACTGGCAAGAAATATTCCAAATAATGAAAAGCAAGGACCTAAAACCAAGACTACTCTACTCTATCCAGCAAGGCTCTCCCTTAAAATGGAAGGCAAATATAAAGCTTTCCAGACAAAAGAAGGCTAAAAGAGTGCATCTCCACTAAGTAAGCAATTCAAGAGATGATAAAGGGACTGCTTTAAGAAGAAATTGAGAGAAAGAGAGAGAGAGAGAGAAAGACAGACAGACAAGGGTGAGGGGAGAGGAATAGATGTATGAAGGGAAAAAATGGCAATGAAAAAGTACCTGTCAATAACAACCTTAAATGTAAATGGATTAAATGCTCCAACAAAATCCATAGAGTACGTCAGTAGATAAGAAAACACAATCCAGTAGATAAGAAAACACAATCCACAAAAATGCTGTCTACGAGAGACTCACCTCAGAACAAAAGATCTACACAAGCTAAAAGTGAAGTGATGAAAAAAAACATATTCCAGGCAAATGGAAATGAAAAAATTACCTCTATCAGACAAAATACACTTCAAAACAAAGCCCGTAACAAGAGAAAGAATGTCACTACATAATAGTTAAGGGACTTATCAACAAGAAGATATAACCCTTGTAAACATATATGTACCCAACACAGAAGCACTTACATACACAGGGAAAATCTTGTAGAACTTTAAAGAGATCAACAGCAACAGAGTCATCAGGGGGGATTTTAACACCCCCCTGTTAACAATGGACACATCTTCCTACAAAGAATCAACAAGGATATTGTGGCATTGAACAATACTCTGGATCAAACTGGCAAAACTTAATTGGTATCTACAGAACATTTCACCACAAACAAGTAAAATATTCATTTTTTTCAAATGCACATGGATCGTTTTCAATGACTGAAAACGATAAGACTTAACAAATTCAAGAAAACCGAAATCACATCAAGCATCTTCTCAGATCACAATGGCTTGAAACTAGAAATGAACCGCAAGGAAAAAACTCAAAATATTCAAATACATGGAGACTGAATAACATGTTATTGAATAATGAATGGGTCAACAAAGAGATCAAGGAAGAAACCAAAAAGTAGTGGGAAACAAATGAATATGAACACACAACAACCCAAAACCTGTGGGACACAACAAAGGTAGTCTAGAGAGGGAAGTTCATATCATTTCATTACATGCCTACCTAAAGAACATAGAAAAATCTGAAATAAACAACCTAACCCTACATCTACAAAAACTGGAGGAACAAAAACAAACAAAGGTCAGAGTGAGTAGAAGGAAGAAAATAATCAAGATCAGTGCAGAATTAAATGATATAAGAGCCTAAAAATATAATTCAAAGAATCAATAAATCCAGGAGCTGGTTCTTTGAAAAGATAAACAAAACTGACAAAGTTTACCCAGACACACCTAGAAAATAAAAGAGAGGAACCAAATAAATAAAATCAGAAACATGAGGAAAAAGATCACAGAAAAACAAAGGATTTTAAGACTATATTACGAACAACTATATGCCAAGAAACTGGACGACCTAGACAAAATGGACAAATTTCTGGAAACATACAATTTCCCAAAAATGAATCAAGAAGAAGCAGAAAGCCTGAGAATATCAGTAACAACCAGCAAAATTGAAGTAGCAATCAAAAAACTCCTGGTACACAAAAGCCCTGGAATGGATGGCTTCATAGGTGAATTTTACCAAATATTCAAAGAACACCTATCCTTCTCAAACTATTCCAAAAAACTGAAAAAGAAGGAAGACTCCCAAACTCTTTTCACAGGACAGTATTATCCTAATTCTAAAACCAGGTAAAAACACAATAAAGAAACAAAACTACAGGCCAATATCTCTGATGAATGCACATGCTAAAATCCTGAACAAAATATTAGCAATCCAGATCCAGCAAGAAATTAAACAGATCACATAAAACATGATTAAGTGGGATTTACCCCAGGATGCAATGATGGTATAACATTCACCAATCAATAAACGTAATTCATTGCATAAACAAAATGAAAGACAGAAATCACAGTATCATATCAATAGATGCTGAAAAACATTTGACAAAATCTGGTATCAATTTTTGATAAAAACACTCAGCAAAGTAGAAACAGAGGGAGCATACCTCAATACAACAAAGGCCTACTGCCCATATCATACTCAATGGGCAAAAACTGAAAGCCTCCCTTAAGGTCAGGAACAAACAAAGATGCCTACTTTCACACTCTTATTCAACACATTACTGGAAGTTCTAGCCACAGTAATCAGAAAAGAAAAAGAAATAAAAGGCATCCAAACTGGAAAGGAGGAAGTAAAACTGTTATTATTTGTAGCAGACATGAGGGTGTACAGAGACTACCTTATATTCTTGACCAAAAAATACCAGACCATATAAGTGAATTTAGCAATATTCAGAAATTGATGGCATTCTTGTACACCAACAATGAATTATCAGAAAGAGAAAACTAAGAAAAAAATCCCATTTACTTACAGCAATGAAAAAAAGTACTTAGAAATTCATTTAACCAAAGATGTAAAAGACCTATACTCAGAAAACTATACAACACTGAAGAAAGAAACTGAGGAAGATACAAATAAATGGAAGTATACCATGTTCATGGATTGGAAGAATTACCAACATCATTAAAATGTCCATACTACCCAAAGCAATCTATAAATTCAATGCAATTCCTATTAAAATACCAATGGGAATTTTCACAGGTCTAGAACAAAGATTCCAAATATTTATATGGAACCAAAAAAGACCCCGAATAGCCTCAGCAATCTTGATAAAGAAGAACAAAGTTGAAAGGAATCAATACCTGATGTCAAACAATACTACAAAGCCAATGTAATCAAGACAGTCTGGTACTGGCATAAGAACAAACACAGAGATCAATGTTAACAGAAGACAGAGCCCAGAAATAAACTCATGTGTCTATGGTCGATTAATGTTTGACAAAGGGGGCATGCATGAGCAGACAATAGAGTAAAAAACAGTCTTCAATAAACAGTGTTGGGAAAACTGGACTGGTACATGGAAAAAATGAAACTAGTCTACCAACTTATACCACACACCAGAATAAACTCAAAATGGACAGAGGACTTAAATATAAATCCTGAAAGCATGAAAGTCCTAACAGAAAACATAGGCAGTAAAATTTCAGACATCCCACATAGTCGTATTTTAGCCAATATACCTCTTAGGGAAAGGAAAAATAAACAGGAATTCATCAAATTAAAAAGTTTCTGCATGGCTAAAGAAACCTTCATCAAAATGAAAAGGGAACTGACTTAGGGGAGAACATATTCACCAATGATATATCAAACAAAGGTTTGATATCCAAAATATATAAAGAACTCATATGACTCAATACCAGGAAGATAAACAATCCAATTTAAAAATGGGCAAAGGACCTGAACAGACATTTCTCCAAGGAGGACATATAGATGGCCCACAAACATATGAAAAGATGCTCGACATCACTAGCCATCAGAAAGATCCAAATTAAAACTGCAATGAAATATTATCTCACACCTGTCAGAATGGCAATTATTGATAAAGCAACAAAAAAGTGCTGGCAAGGTGGTGGATAAAAGGGAACCCTACTGCCATTTGGTGAGAATGCAGACTAGTGCAGCCACTGTGGAAAACAGTTTGGAATTTTCTCAGAAAACTAAAAATGGAGCTGCCTTATGGACCAGTGATTCCACTGCTGGGAATATGCCCTAAGAATCCTGAAACACCATTTGAAAACTTACGCATACTGATATTCACAGAGGTGCTATTTACAATAGTTAAGTGATGGAAGTAGCCCAAGTACCTTCAGTAAATGAGTGGATTAAAAAAATGTGGTACATTTACATAGCAGAATACCATGCAGCAGAAAGAACGAAGTCCTACCTTTTGCAACAGCCTGGATAGAAATGGAGACTGTTATGCTAAGTGTAGTAAGGCAGTTGACAACAGACAAACACCATATGACCTCCCTCACCTATAAGAGAAATCTAATGAACCTATGTAGAAACCCTTGGCTTCCTCATATAACCAAAAGGAGGATAACAACCAATCTAAAATCAATAAACAACCAAAAGCACCAGAAAATCAAACTGCATGGAACCCTGACAACCAAGGAATTCAAGAAAAAAATCAACCACAACTGCCAGACAGGTAAGGCCATATACTCAGAAAAACCACAGAGACAAAGCAGACCTCTGGGTCAGGGCTGGGTGCTGAGTTTGGTGGGCTATGCGGGAGGGGCTCACTGAAAGAGAAAACTGAGACTCAGAGCTGCCTGTGGGCTACAGCTGGGGTTGCTGTGGTGAGACACTCCCAGTCTCACACATGAGTTAAAAAGTACACTAGAGAAGAGCAGGCCAGCCACAGTGTTCCCTCTCTGGTCCCTCTCCCACAGGCAGCACCTCAACACAGCAAGGAGGGTTCCCTGCAAGAAGGGCTGCCCTGCCTGGGTAATATCTAAGGCCCCGCCCCCTTACAACCTATCAGCTGCAACAAGACAAAGAAATAGGTCCCAAATGAAAGACCAGAGCATGACATCAGAACTAAGTAAGCAATGACTAGATTGCCAGCCTATCTGATGGAGAATTTAAAGCCCTGGTAATCAAAATGCTCACAGATCTGATTGAGCTGGGATGAAAAATGAAAAAAAAAAAAAGGATACCCAAAGTGAAATAAAGCAAAATATTCAGGGAACCAGCAGTGACAGGAAGGAAACCAGGACTCAAAGCAACAATTTGGAACAAAAGAAAGAAATAAACATCTATCCAGAAGAAAAGGAAGAAACAAGAATCCCCCCCCCCCAAAAAAAAAATGAAGAGAGACTTAGGAACCTCTGGGACAACTTTAAATGTTCCAATATCCAAATTATAGGAGTGCCAGAAGGAGAAGAACAGCAAGAAATTGAAAAGTAATTTGAACAAATAATGAAGGAAAACTTCCCTAATCTTGTGAAGGAAGCAGACTTCCAGGAATCCCAGAAAGTCCCAAAGAAGTTGGACCCAAAGAAGAACACGCCAAGGAACATCATCATGAAGTTACCCATGACTGAAGACAAAGAGAAAATCCTAAAACAAGCAAGGGGAAAGGAGACAATTACCTACAAAGGAGTGCCGGTAAGACTACCAACTGATTTCTCAAAAGAAACTTTACAGGCAAGAAGGGGCTGGAAAGAAGTATTTGAAGTCATGAAAGGCAAGGACCTATATCCAAGATTACTCTATCTGGCAAAGCTATCATTTAGAATGGAAGGGCAGATAAAGTGCTTCCCAGATAAGGTCAAGTTAAAGGAGTTCATCATCAAGCCATTATTATATGAAACATTAAAGGGACTTATCTAAGAAAAAGATCATAAATATGAACAATAAAGTAACAACAAACTCACAAGTATCAACAAATGAACCTACAAGAAAAGCAACAAAAACTAAGGAAACAAATAGAACAGGAACAGAATCAGAGGAATAGACATCACATGGAGGGTTTTCAGTGGGGAAGGAGAGCAGAGGAATGGGGGGATAAGGTAAAGGGAAGAAGAAGCATAATTAGTAGGCATAAAATAGAGAGAGATAACAATGGTAAAGGAAACAGAGGACTCAAAGAACTTTTATGTACAGCCCATGGACATGAATGGGGGGAGGGAATGCTGGGGGACTGGGGAGGGAATGCTAGAGGGTTGGGGGGCAAGATGGAAAGGGGTAAAGGGGGAAAAATTGGAAAAACTGTAATAGCATAATAAAAAATACTTTAAAAAAAAGAACAGCAAAATAAAGAAAGAATCCCTTAAAATGAGGATAGTATAAGAAGCCTCTGGGACTTCAAACATACCAATATTTACATCATGGGGTTAACAGAAGAGGAAGAGAGAGAGTAAGGAAATGAAAATCTACATAAAAAAATATTAACAGATCCCTGGCTGGTGTGACTCAATGAACTGAATGCCAGCCTGCAAACCAAAGGGTAGCCAGTTCAATTCCTAGTCAGAGCACATACTTGTGTTGCAGGCCAGGTCTCCAGAAGGGGGCGCATGAGAGGCAACCACAAACTGATGTTTTCCTCCCTCTCTTTCTCCCTCTCTTCCCCTGCCTAAAAATAAATAAATAATCTTAAAAATTTTTAAATATTAACAGAAAACTTTTCTAACCTGGTGAAGGAAACAGACATATAAGACCAGGAAGTGCACAGTCTTCTAAACAAGATGAACCCAAAGAGGTATACACCAAGACACACTATACTTAAAATGCCAAAGATTAAAGAGAAAGAAAGCATCTTAAAGCAGCAACAGAAAAGGAGTTAGCTCCATAAAGGAGCTCCCATTACATTGTCGGCTGACTTCTCAACAGAAACTTTGCAGGCCAAAAGGGATTGTTAAGAAGTATTCAAATTGATGTAAAGCAAAAACCTACAACCAAGAATATTCTAGCAGCAAAGCTATCATTTAGAAGTGAAGGTGACATCAAGAGCTTACAGAAAAGGGGAAAGGCATCACCACCAAAACAGTCTTATAAGAACTGTTAAAGGATCTTCTTTAAGGAGAAGAAAAAAAGATAAAAAAATATGAATAAAATGTCAATGAATACATATCTATCAATAATTACTTTAAATGCACGTGGATTAAATGTGCCATTCAAAAGACATATGGTGGCCAAGCAAAAAATAAAATAAGACACTTATATATACTGCCTACATCAGACACACTTCAGATCAAAAGACACATACAGAGTGAAGGGAATAAAAAAGATATTTCATAAATATGGAAACAAAAAAACCCCAATACTTACACCAAATGAAACAGACTTTAAAACAAAGGCTATAACAAGAGATGAAGAATGACCCAGCAATTTTACTTCTGGATATTTATCTGAAGAAACTCAAAACACTAAAATAAAAAAATATATGCATGCTAACATTCATTGCATTATTTACAGTAGCTATAATATGGAAGCAACCTAAGTGTTCATTTTAGGTGAATGAATAAAGAAGTGATACATACACACAATAGAATGAATATCCACAAAAAAGAATGAAAACTTGCCATCTGCCACAATGTGAATGGACCTAGAGGGTATTATACTAAGTAAAGTAAACCAGACAGAAAAGACAAATGTCACATGATTTCATTTATATGTGGAATCTATAAAACAAAATAAACAAAAAAGCAGAATACAGACAGACACATAGATATAGAGAATAAACTGACGGCTCCCAGAGTGGAAGAGGGTTAGGGAGCTGGGTGAAAAAGGTGAAGGGGTTAAAAAGTAGAAATTAGTAGTTACAGAACAGATAGGGATATAAAGTACAGCATAGAAAATACAGTCAATAACACTGTAATAACTATGTACTGTGTCAGATTTGTACCAGATTTATTGGGGTAATCACCTTGCAAGTTATATAAATGTCTAATCACTATGTTGTACACCTAAAACTAACATACTATTGTATGTCAACTGTTATGAAAAATTAAAATAAAATTTTAAGGTATAATCCAACCAAAATGATTTAAAACCAATTACAAAATTTTAAGGTATAATCCAACCAAAATGATATAATATCAATTACATAGAAAAACGGGAAAAAACCAAACAGGTGTATGATAAATAATGTGTTCTTAAATAACTAATGGGTTAAGGAAGAAACCAACAAATATCTACCAATAAATGTAAATGGAAATATAATGATCCAAAAATCTATGGAACACAGAAAAAGCAGTTCTGAGAGGAAAATTCACAGCAATACAGGGCTACCTTAAGAAACAAGAAATATCTGAATAAACAGTCTTATATCAGTAGGAACTAGAAAAAGAAGAACAAAGACAGCTCAAAGTTAGTAGAAGGACATAAAGATCAGAATGAAAATAAATAAAATGGAGATATAGAGTAAAAATTAAAAGATCAATGAAACTAAGAGCTGCTTCTTTTTAAATATAAAAAATGTGTAAACCTTCTA
This sequence comes from Tonatia bakeri, assembly GCA_004024845.1. NCBI lineage: Eukaryota > Metazoa > Chordata > Mammalia > Chiroptera > Phyllostomidae > Tonatia > Tonatia bakeri. Next base: position 118,917 of record PVIA01002473.1, on the reverse strand, counting down.
TTATCTCATCAAAAAAAGGAACAAAATAAAATCAGAAATTACAACCAACATCACAGAGATACATAGTATCATTAAGTGAATACTAAAAACTATATACCAACGAATTAGACAACCTAGAAGATACGGATAAATTACTAAAAACATACAATTTTCCAAGCCCAAATCAGGAAGAAACAACAATCTGAGCAGACCAATTACTGTAACAAAATTTAATCAGTAATCAAAATCTCCCAACAAACAAAAGTCCAGGACCAGATGGCTTCACAGGTGAATTATACCAAATATTTTTTTTCATTTTTATGTTCTTAAAATATTTTATTTATTTCCAGAGAGAGGGGGAGGGAGGAAGAAAGGGAGAGAAACATTGATGTGAGAGAGAAACATCGATCAGTTTCCTTTTCTACATGCCCCATCAGAGGACCTGGCCCAGGCTTGTGCCCTGATTGGGAATAGAACCAGCAACCTTTTGCTTTGCAGGACAAAGCCCAACCTGGTCAGGGCCCAAATATTTTTTAAAAAATTAATAACTATCCTTCTCAAAATATTCCAGAAAATTGAAGAAGAAATATTTCCAACTCATTCTATGAGGCCAGCATTACTCTAATATCAAAACAAAGACCACAAAAAAGCAAAATTACAGGTAAGTATCCCTGATGAGCACAAATGCAAAAATTCTCAAATATTAGCAAATCGAACTCAACAACATAGTAAAGGGATTATACACTATGACCAAATGGGATTTATTCCAGGAATGCAAAAATGAATCAATATCTGTAATATCAATCATGTGTTTAATACAACACATTAATAAAAGGATGAAAATCATGTGATCACTTTAGTAGATGCAGGAAAAGCATTTGACAAAATTCAGCATCTATTTACGACTAAAATTCAACATAGTGGAAACAAAGGGAACATATCTCAACATAATAAAAGGTCATATAATGACAAGCCCACAGCCAGCACCACTTCAATGGTGAAAAGCTAAAAATGTTTCCCCTAAAATCAGGAATAAAATAAGGATGCCCACTCTCATAACTTTTATTAAACATACAGCTGTTACTGAAAGTCCTAGCCACAGCAATCAGACAACAGAAGAAAATAAAATGCATCCAAATTGGAAAGGAACAGGTAAAACTGTCACAGATGACATGATACTACATGTAAAACACTCAAAAGCCTCCCCCAAAAACTATCACAGTAAATGAATTCAGTAAAGTTGCAGCATACAAAATTAACACACAGAAATCAGTGGCACTTCTATACATTAATAATGAATATCAGAAACAAAAATTAAGAAAACAACTCTATCTACAATTTCATTAAAAAAAAAAAAAAACACCTTGGAATAAATTTAACCAAGAAGGAAAAGACCTACACTCTGAAAACTGTAAGTCACTGAAGAAAGAAAATGAAGACAACACAAATGAAAGGGCATACCAGGCTCACGGACTGGAAGAATAAATAGCATTCAAATATCCATACTACCCAAGAAATCTACAGAATAATCATAAATAATCATAAAATTTATATGGAACCACAAAGTCCCCAAAGCAATCCTGAGAAAGAAGAATATTAAAGATACAACTTTCCTTGATTTCAAGCTCTACTACAAAACAGTATGATACTGGTACAATGGAACAGAATAGCCCAGAAATTAATGCATACATATATGGCCAATTAGTCTACAACAAGAAAGGCAGCAACATACAGTGGGGGAAAAGACAGACTCTTAAATAAATGGTGTCGGCAAAATTGTACACATGAACGCAAAAAAAATAAAGCTGGATCACTTTACTGCACCACATACAAAAATAAACTCAAAACAGACTTAAATATAATACCTGCGATCATTAAACTCCTAGAAGAAAACATAGGTAGTAAGCTCTTTGAGAGGAGAGGAAGAGGAAAGAGAACTCTTGTTAGTTTCCCACACTAAACTCCTTCATCACCATCATTGTCATCATCATCATCATCCTGACAGTCCCCAGCACTGACAAGTAAAGTGGGGAATATACACTGAGGCTATACCCAGTGTTTACATCATTTGGTTTACATCCACACAGGCTCCCTACCTAGGTCACACTGACTGAAAAGCACCATACACAGGAAAGTCTCCACATCTCCCGTGAAATAGTCACATCCAGAAATCATTCTGCAGGAACTAACTAGTGCAAAGCAGAGAATTGCATCAACCAAAGCTAACCTTCCTTTATGCCCTACATCCCAACCTGATGTACTCAAATTATAGCATTTGTCACTGTAATAGTTGTTTCTTTACATGTCTGCCTATTCCCCACCTCATTAGAGACTGTGCCTTCTTTAAGAACAGAGGCATGTCTTAGTCCTCTTGAGGTCATCGACACAGTACAGTACCTGACATATTGTAGCCAATAAATGTTCAAAGAATCGAAGACTGGATTAACATTCTAGATATAAATTCCAACCATAAAGTTTAAATGCCTTTGTCTGCAAAAGGCCTTTTTTTTTTAACATTCTGTAGACTAAATATATTATAAAACCCATTTTTTCTTTCTTAGGAGAAGTGTTAATCTGTAATTAAATACCTGATATGTTATTATACACCTAATCACCTTTTATATAAAATCTTTAGGGAAATGGCTATGTAAAAAATAATGTGCTCTAGCGAGACCAGTGGACTACACAGAACCTAGGTAACCTGGTTCTGGACATTACCAGTGATTCTGGAGATAAGCCTTCTCTGGCTTACAGTTTCCTCATGTATAAAAATGAAATAATTAAAGTACAATCACTAAGCATCCTTCAAATGTTCAATATTACAGAAATGTTTAATCTATGAAGATTTCTTCATTAACGAACAAGCAAAATGTGGGAGGCATGTCACATGCTGGGTATTCCTAACATTTTGGTACCTCTTTGCTAAAGGTCAAACTAACTTATCCTATCAACATTTATTTAGTACTTCAACTTTATGAACAAAATTAGATAAGCATAGAAAAAAAGAATCTCCCTTTGAAATCAGGAAGTTGACTTTTCAATTCTAATAACTGAACACTGAAAGCAAGCATTTAATCATACAACACAGGCACTGATATAATAAATAAACTATAAGCTTACCTGCCAGGAAACTGCTCCCAAAATAGCTGTTGCTAGAAGACTAAAAAAAACTAACTGCTCTGAAATTAAGCAAAAATGGCGCATCCCTTTGGATGCCATGATTCTGTCGAGGCTGTTGTTATCTACCCTGTGGGTAAAATACACCTTATGGCAGTCATTTAATTTAGTATGGAATCCCCAAAGAGTTAAAAGAAATATAATATGGCAAATCACCCAGAAAATTCCAAAAATGGAAAAGCCTGGTATTACAAAATACCAGAGATGAGTGTCTTTAAGTTTAAATGCTGAAAGAATAAAAAATGTAAGCTCAATCATTCCAGTAAAAATGACTGAAAGTCTTCTGCAAATTCTTCCACGGTACAAAAAAGGTTTCCACCTCTCAGTAACTGAAAGTCCACTAAAATAAATGTCAAGGAAAGGATCAGTTATCAGGCAAATAAAAAAACATGCAAAAGCAACTGGATTTTGGGGAGTTTCCAATGAAGAGAAAAATAATAAGACTACAAAAATAACTAAGTTTGAAATGGCTAGGAAAGACTTCATTCTCAGGTCAATTATCAGCATGGCCAAAGCTATAACAAGTAAAATGACACTGAGAGACTTCTCCACCAACATAGTTGTGCTGGCAATGGCAAATCCAACAAGTTCCAAAAATTCAACTGTGGTTAGTAAAATGGGTCGATGGCGGACATAACCAGAAATTCTCTCCACCAAAGCACATAATATCCTTAATACTATAGAAGTTAGAAGCAAATATTTGGTTGATTCTTCTTTTACATCATTTTTAAAGAATGAATTATCAAGAAAGCATAGGAGGCCAAGCAAGAATCCAAACCAAAGATTGGAGAGACTTAAACTTGCTGCTTCCATTGAAAAATAATAATAGAGTATACTGGCAATTCCAAGAACAAAAAGACCAAGAATAAAAATGACCAAAAGTAAAGAATTTGCTGTTTTTTCCCATCTTACATAAAGACCTAAGCATATAGCAACCAGTAAATTGATTCTGGCTAAATAGCCAAGATAACGCACTGAAGAATGCATGTTCACTTCTCGGTTTACTTCTTCCAGTCTTGTCATTGCTAAATAGAGACAATGACTGAAGCAATAACGCAGTGATTTACACATGTAATCTGGCAATTTGGGCTTTCTCCCCACGTTACAAAAATTAACTCCTTATATTTCATCCAGCAAATGCCATGTATCCGTAACTCCTATTTCAGCATTTTCTCTGGTAGAATTTTTGTTTAGTGATCTAAAAAGAAGAAAACATATTTCAGTGTTAATTTTATATAATTTACCTTTAACATGTAGCTTCTTCACACAAAATAATAATAAATAAGTGAGAAATAAAGTTTCTTAATGGTAATTGTCTCTGGCTCAAAAATTCACTTTATCCAAACTAAAAAGGCTGTGCTTTCTGCTCATGATATGCAAGGATTATATGACTAAACGATCAATAACGAAACTCTTTTTCCAGAGGTGGTGAGGAATTTGCCCAATTCATTCTTACTCCAATATCTGGTTTTTCAACAACATGCAAATACGAGATATTCAACTTAGATCGTAGCAGATGGGTTTAGCATAATGTAATGCTATTCAGATCTTAAGTAGAGTGAGGGACTTCATCATTACCTCTACTTTGAAAAGCACCAGTATCCAATAATAGCAACCATTACTACCTGCCTAAAACCCATCAGAGGTTTTCCAACCTGTGGGCCACAGGCAGCCCAGAATGGCTGTGATGGTGGCCCAATACAAGACTGTAAATTTACTTAAAACATTTGTGTGACTGCATCTGACAATGTATTTAACATGTGGCTGGAGACAACTCCTCTTCTTCCAGTGTGGCACAGAGACGCCAAAACGTTGGACACCCCTGCATATGTGGCAACTCTAAAATGCTGTAGAACCTTAGTCTTTACATTGTTTAACTAATAAATGTTCTAAAGCACAGTTTAATTATATTAAAGTTACTTAGTCCTTAAAGTTGACCTATAATTTTCTATGTACTTTACCTCTACTCTATCAAACTTACTTTCCAAATCTAAGTACCACCTATGTAGCAAACCAATTCCTGACCTTCCTAGTCAAAACTGAAAAGTGGGAATGTTGACCAAGTTATTGTAAATTAAACACTTAATTTTACTTTTTAAAGTTACCACAACAATTATTTGTTAAAGAAGCAGATAATTATTTCAATCTTAAGTGCACCACAAGTTGCACTGAAAGCATGACAATTGCAAAAAAAAAAATGGCTTAACTACCTACTAGGTAATTCTTCAATTTTTCTAGTATACTGTTTCAGAAGAAGTGATCCATGCAATGACTCATGGTAACACTCAATATCCATGGAGAACTCAACCAGATAAAAATTCAAAAAGTAACTAGTTTGTTTGGCGTTGGTTGAAAATCACCTGTGGCCCTGTACGTGACGATGGGTGAGATTCGGCACCCAGAGCCACTGGGGGCGTCAGCTCACCGCCCACTTGGTGTGGGAGGGTGAAACCCAGACCCCGACATGCAAAAAAAAAAAGTAACTAGTTTGTGATCACCTTATATATGCTTTCTTAGTAGCAGGACCCTACAAAGAAAGACCCAACAAAAACATATTAACATGGAATAAACCTGCAATTATCCATTTGACTGGAGAAGAATGTCACTGGGTGACAACCTTAGGGTTTCTAAAAGGTTCCAAGATTATTACTAATTCTACTTCTACATATTCAGCAAGCATATTTTTTATAGCTAATTCTATTTAAGTATTTTAACTGATTTTCCTCAATTATATTTTCATTCAATAATTTCTTTCTTAAGATACCACATACAGAAAATATGTCCCATTGATATATTTTTGCTTTATCTTTTTAAATAAGTATGAGAAACTGATAAAACAAAGAGTACTGCGTTTTTAAATATCACTTTTGTGTGTTATATAATCATTCAGCAAATAAGTTGAAATATATATATCCTCAAAGAGTCAATGGGTACAGTCTGGGCTCTATGACTGAACACTGCTGGAGGAAAAATAAATCATACACTAGGCTAAATGGTTGCCATTCAACCACAGACATCCTTCTATGTTTCCCTGATCAATACTCTCTTCCATGATCATCCAAACCTCTCTTCCCTATCCTCAATCTCTGACACCCACTTCCCACTGCATTCTCACCAGATGACTTTGCCGCAAATAATCAGAAGGGGAGTTCACTTAAGTTTCCAACACCACAAACCCACCTCTACCTACCTCTCCTAATACAAGGAAAGAGTGTCCCTTTCCGATTTGAGGTAAAATTTTCAGACATAGTATGTATCCATTCCCCTCTGCTTTTCCAGTGAACACTACTTCCTCTCTCTTCAAACTCCGACTCTTCTCTTATCCATGACTTAAATATGTGCGAAGCTCTTTTCAAAAATACACCCCCCAAACCCCACCCAGAAACAACAAAAACAAAAACAATCTCAGTCATCCCATCTCCTCTTCCAAGTTCAATCTTCTGCACTTTTAACAGCTGATATTTGATTGCTTTACTTTTCACACCTTTATCACACAACTGTGATTTCCACCCCACAAGAATAAATGTTCTGCCAAGTTCTGAAATGGCCTGTAAATTACTAAATCCAATGGGTTCTTTTCACTCATTATACTGTACATTCTTTGAACAACCTTTGACATTGTTGACTCTTTTGTTCTAAAACCTGTCTTTCCTTCAATTTCCAAACAGCAGTCTCCAGATTTACTTCCTTTCTTAACTGATGTCTCCTTCTCAGTCTCCTTGCAGGCTGTTCATTCCCAATACAAACTTTGGACATTCAACCCCAAGCTTAGGCTCTTCTCCTACTATTTATTTTCTATAAGCATCTATTTCCATGTGTTCAATTATTATCTGCCCCAAAATATACATATACATTAACCTACCTGATAGAAATAAAAGCACTGGCATGGTTCTATGTTGTTAACAGAAGTAAAATTCCAGATTAAAAACAGTACAGCACATCAATATAATGGAATATATGCAGTCACTTTTACCAGCCAAAATCAACATGGGAGAATATTACTTTTAAGTGAAAATTTACAAAAGTTTTTCACCCATTATGATGTTCTTCAAACAACAATTAGCCTAAATCAGAGAGTAAAACAACAAAGCACTACAATCATTTTCAATCAGTCAGCCATCGTTGGAAGATTACTTGAGAGGCAGATAAAAATGGAGCATGAAAATGTCAATTTGCACACGGGAGAACTTAATAACTGCCAGAATTGGCTTTTTATAAACTGTATACTACTCCTCCCCACCACCTATATTAATCCTCACCAAGTACTGACCACTCTTCTTCCTATACACCTCTTAAACGTTTCTATCTTCCACGGTCATAACCCCAATTTTGGTCACAGGCATGTCATGCTTGACTTCTCCAAGAAATGTCCTTTTGTAAACTAAAATTTTTCATATCACTCTGCTATGTAAAACCCTCCGAAGACTTCCCATCACCCTTACTAACAGAGTCTAAACTCCTTCAAATGCCTTATAAGGCTCTCTGCATTGGACGTGAATAAACTCTCCTGCCTCATCACCTTCCTCCTAAAGTTTGTATTTCAGCCATACTGACCTTTCAATTCCTTGAGTGCTATTCCCTCTCCAGGTACACTCCCCTCCTCCATGGCCCACAGCACTCCTCACACCTGGCTCATGCCTACTCTCCGGGTCTTATCTTAAATTATTTTCTTAGGAAGACCATCCCTGACCCATGTACATGATCCCTGTACTTCCTCTACAATAGGAAAACACGGATTATCACTTGTCTCCATTTCCCACTAGATCACAATGTCTCTGAAACTTTGTCAATACTATATGCCCAGAGTCTAGCCCAGCCTGACACCAAGTAGATATTTAAATACTTATTGAAGAAATAAAGGCTAATCCAGAAATGACTATATTTAATAACAATGCCAATTAGTTACTGAACACTTATTAATACAGAAAAACAATAAACAAGTTGCCTAATACCCCACAGCTAGTTAGTAGAGCTAAGGGATTTCATGAACTTCCGGATTGTTTCTCTTTCTGCCTTACTCCAGCCTTCATTTAATTCATTCATCTAAATCAATCAGTAAGTTATCTTCCATGCCCTACCTTCTAGGGAATGGCTCACTAGGCAGTCCAGGATACACCTATCACGTGTGCCACCCTTCAACCGAGATACTGTATTTCCGCCCCATCTAGGGGAAGTGTCAAAAACCTAAAGAATCATACTGAGCAGCTAGGGTCGGGGAATTCCAGTGCTTCGGTTCTATAAATTCATATAACTCTCTGGGCCTATTTCATAAAAGGAGAATAGTGCCTCGAATATACATCCCTCAGCAACAGGGCAGCAGTAGTCACTCTTCTTGTATTCCGCCTCCTTCTAGCAAGATACGGGAGGTCGGAGGAGCCTGGCAGTTCTCAACCACCGCTCTACTTTGGGAGAAGATGACCACAAGTGGACGCCCAGCTGAGTGAGAAAAAGCTGGGTGGTACTATTATACTTTTCATGCTCCACCTCGCTCCTTCCCCTCGTCCCCCACCCCACCATCAAGTACTCTCCCGCTGGTACCCCAGCTCCAGTCTCGGGAAGACACCTGGGCGGTGCTAGGGGTCGGCACCACGCGGAGCCCTGTGAGGTGTCGGTACCCAGGTCTCGCTGCCCAGCTGTTCACCCTCTCACCCCCTACCTGACTGGGCCGCTGTCACCAACGCTCTTCAACCTTCGCAGTCATCTCTGGGGGCAATACAGTAAAGGGTGGCCCAAGAGGCTGTGCCTATGATTCCGAACGGGAGCGAGGGAAGAGTCGGGTGCCCGAAGCCACACACACTAGAACAAACCAGTCTCTTTTGGAAACTTACTCCGCAACCGGCCCGCCACAGCCGCCATGTTCCAACCACAGAACCCGCCTTACGGAACGCGACGGGGGTCAAACTGAGCAGCGCGCCTCCTCTCCGCCCCTCCTCCGCCCCGCCCCTACCCCAAGGAACCTTTCCTGCAAAACCTCGTCGCCCCGCCGGGAATCTCCGGTGAGCTAGGCCCTGTGCGAGCATTACCCACCGAGGGCTAAGCGCGACCTCTTTTGCCTCCACAGACCTGAAGTCAGCAGCAGAAAATAGGGAGCGAGAAGACCACAAAGAATCTTACCGATTGTATCTATGAAGCATCTGGAACTGGTGTAACAGGGTGTAGCCAAGAGGGGGGCCCCAAATAGGAATTTGGAATGGGGTATAGAACTCAAGATGTTCAGGAAATATTAGGATGTCCTCACCCCCCCCCCGCCCCCCAGGTGTGGTTTGAGGGGAAGGGACACATGGAGCAGGGCCATTGAAAGCTGTTTTGTATAGCAACAGCTTTGCATCTATCCCTATCCTCATTTTCTGTTTATAGCTGTTAGGGAGGTTAATTAATCTCTGAACCCATTTCCTCATGTAAATGGGTGCTCATAATACCTGCTCTACAGGGTTATAGGGATTAAATGAAATGATGTATATGATGTATATAAAAAAAAATCCTTAAAATCTTTAGATGGTTTATCTCCTTTAGGATAAAGGTCACAATCCTTAAACATGTACAAACAAGCTGTGTATAGTCTGGCCCCTTTTTACCTTTGGTCTGACTTCCCACATTGCCCCAACTCTCTCACTCCGACCCGCTTTCATTTTCTCAAATGCAAGTACATGTTTGGTTTTGCACGCCATTAAATCAGGCAAGCATAATGCTTGATACATAGTTGGCACTTAAATATTTATTAAATAAAAAATTAGTACACAATGGGCCTTCAACAATCACAAGTTCTCCTCTCACTTATTTTCTATTAGTGTTATCTATACACTTGTTCTTTCTCCCCAAATAGAGTGAATTTTTTCATTTTCACTTGATAGTTAATGATGGTCAGAAGGAGCAACACATCTATAGTGATGAAGCACTCTCACACTCAGATTCTACATATGTAAATGAAAAGTTCGAGTTACACTTTCTGCAGACTCCTGTCTCACTCTAAGTGTAATCACTAACCAAATCACAAATCTATAACTCTTGCTTTCTGGGAAACATTGTCACATTTCTAGCTACTTGCTAGATATTTCTAATAGATTACATTGTTATCACTTCTAATTCAACTTCCTTTTTAAAAAAATAAATAATTTACCAATACTTTTTAAAATTTTATGTTTTTTTAATTCAGTTACAGTTACCCCTGCTTTTTCTCCCTTTCCCCATCACCACTAGCCCCACTCATTACCCTCTCCAAGCCAATCCCCATATTGTTGTCTGTGTCCATGGGTTGTTCACAAATGTTTGGTTAAACTCTTCACCATCTTTCATCCCATCCCCCACCTCCTCCTTTCCAGCAGCAGCTGTCAGCCTGTTTTATATGTATCTAAGCTTCTGTTACTATTTTGTTCATTGGTTTATTGAGGGGAAGGGACACATGGAGCAGGGCCATTGAAAGCTGTTTTGTAGATTAGCTGTTTTATTAGATTGCACATATAAGTGAGATCATGTGATATTCTCTTTCACTGACTGGCTTAATTCACTTGACATAATTTTCTCCAGGTCCATCTATACTGTTGCAAAATGTAAGAGTTTATTGCTGTGTAGCATTCCATTGTGTAAATGTCACAGGTTTTTTATTATCTACTGGTGGGCACTAAGTTTATTTCCAAATCTTGGCTATTGTAAGTAGTACTGCTATAAACATAGAGGTACTTATCTGTTTTGGTATTGCTGTTTCATGATCCATGGGATATATTCTCAGAAGTGGAATCACTGGATCAAAAGGGAGTTTTATTTTCAATTTTCTAAGGATACTTCATATTGTTTTCCACAATGACTTCACCAGTCTGCATTCCCATCAACAGTGCACTACAGTTCAATTTTGTCCACACCCTCACAAACACTTGTTGTTTGTCTATTTATTGATGGTAACCATCAGACAGGTATAAGGTGATATCTCATTGAGGGTTTAATTTGCATTTCTCTGATGATTAGTGATGTTGATCATTTTTTATGTCTATGACTTTTTGTATGTCCACTTTGAAGAGGTGTCTATTCAGGTGTTTTGCCCATTTCTTAATTGGGTTGTCTTCTGGCATTGAGGTGTATTAGTTCTTTGCCTGTTTTGGAGATTAAACACTTATCAGATGTAGTATCATTGGCGAAAATGTTCTTCCATAGATTGGGTTCCCTATTCATCTTACTGATGGTTTCTTTAGCTGTACAGAAGCTTTTTAATTTGACATAGTGCCATTTGTTTATTTTCTGCTTTATTTCCAGTGCCTTAGGAGATATATTGGTGAAAATATTTCTACACTGAATATCTGAGATTTTACTACCTATGTTTTATTCTAGGATTTATATGGTTTCACTACTTACATTTAAGTCTTTTATCCATTTTGAGTTCTTTTTTGCATATGATACAAATTGGTGGTCTAGTCTCTTTTTTTTTTCTGCATAGACCAGTCCAGTTTTTCCAGCAGCATTTATTGAAGAGATTGTCTTTGCTCCATTGTATGCTTTCACCACCTTTGTCAAATATCAATTAGTCATACCCTAGGATTTTTCCTGGGTTCTCTGTTCTGTTCCATTGCTCTATATGTCTGTTCTTGTACCAATACAAGGCTGTTTTGATTACAGTGGCATTATAGAATGGTTTGATATCAGGAGTTGTGATACCTCCAGCTTTGTTTTTCTTCTGCAAAACTGAAACAGGAAGAAGCAGAAAGCCTAAATAGACTGATAACAAAGAATGTAATCAAAGCAGTAATAAAAACCTGGCACACAAAAGCCCTGAACCAGATGGCTTCACAGGTAAATTTTACCAATCATTCAAAGAAGAACTGTCACCAATCCTTCTCCAACTACTCCAAAAAATTCAAGAGGAGGGAAGACTTCCAAACTCTTTCTATGAGGCCAGAATTATTCTAAATGCAAAATAAGGTAAAGACACAACAAAGAAAGAAAATTATAGGCCAACATCCCTGATGCACACAGATACTGAAATTCTGAATAAAATATTAGCAAACCGGATCTATCAATACATCCAAAAGATTTTACACCATGATCAAGTGAGATTCATCCCAGGGATGGAAGGTTGGTATAGTATTAGCAAATCAATAAATGTGATTCATCACATAAACAAAATGAAAGACAAAAATCACATGATTATGTCAATAGATGCAGAAAAAACATTTAATAAAATCCAGCATGAATTTATGATTAAAAAGAGCCTCTTGATAGAGAAATCATACCTCAACATAATGAAGGCCATTTATGAAAAACCTACAACTAATATCATTCTCAATGGATAAAAACTAAAAGTGTTCCACTCAAGAACAGGAAAAGTCAGGGATGTCTGCTTTCACCACTCTTAATCAACATAGTTCTGGAAGTCCTAGTCACAGCAATCAGACAAGAACAAGAAATAAAAGCCATCCAAAATGGAAAGGAGGAAGTAAAGCTGTCATTATTCACAGGTGACATGATATTGTACATAAAAATTTCTAAAGACTCCACCAAAAAACTACTAGACCTAATAAATGAATTCAGCAAAGTAGCAGGATACAAAATTAATACCGAGAAATTGATGGCATTTTTATATACCAATAATGAGCTTTCAGAAAAGGAAATTAAAAAAATAATTTTATTTACTGTTACAACAAAAAAAAATGTACCTAGGAATAAATTTAACCAAGGGAATAAAAGACCTATACTCAGAAAACTATAGGCCACTAGAGAAATAAATCAAAGAAGATACAGATAAGTGGAAGCATATACAGTGTTCATGGATTGGAAAAATTAACATTAAAATGGCCATTTTACCCAAAGTAGTCTATACATTCAATGCAATTCCTATAAAAATATCAATGACATACTTTACAGAACTAGAACAAATACTCCAAAAATTTATATGGAACCATAAAAGACCCTAAATAGCCTCAGCAATCTTGCAAAAGAAAATCAACTTCCTTTTAATGGACATTTCTCTTGGTTTTTTTTTTTTTCCATTCCTTTCCTTGAAACTACCCCCTGTGTTTAGAGAATTCCCTACCTGACAGTGTATTGGCGGAGACTGAAATACCAAATACTTGCTTAGCCAGTCAGATGCACCATGTAGGAGCTATTGACTCAAAAAAGCAGGCACAGGGAGCTGTGCTCCCTTGGTAACTGCAGGTGGCTCCTAGGGCAAAAGTGAGAATGGTTCTAGTGGTGGCAATGGGCATCCAGTATTAGTTGTTCAATGATTCGAGATGCCTGTTCCTGGTGACAGCAGCTCCAGAGCCCCTTTCCATCATGTCTGTGGTCTGTTATTATTGTTTGTAATTTTTGGCCATTCATGAACCTCCAGCAATCCTCTGAGCAACACGATATCCTCTAATAAATTATTTTTCTGCCTTAATCACCCACAGGTGTTTTCTATTCCTTAGCACTAATACTGTTTTTTAAAAGAGTGCTTTGTTGTCCTCCTCAAACATGATCTATCTTGTGACTTTGAATCCAGTTTTGATGCTTGTTATCTTGTCAGTACACATCAATTTTTTTTATTTTTTTCAACTACAGTTGGCATACAATATTAGTTTCAGGTTCACAACACAGTAATTAGACTTTTATATAACTAGCAAAGTGATCACCCTATAAATCTATTACCAATCTCTTGTCAGTATACTTTAGAATACTTCAGTGAGATGTGCCTGAGTTTGAGAGTTAACTTTAAGCTGCGCATTCCAGGGTGAGTAATCAGCATTTAAAAGACACTAATTAGGAATCCTCACTACTAGTTGTATGCACAAATGCTTCCAATATCATTATGTAAATCTGTGCTAGAGGTATGTTAATTAGCATAAGGGATTAGAAACAATTTCTCATTGAGGACATAATAGGCATTCAAAATATGTGGCTAGAATATTGTAGAGGCACTTTTGCCATTTCATAAATGTGGTGTAAGACTCTGCTGACTCTAGCAGACTGATACTCTTTTCATAATGGTTCCCTGAGTCCAGACTGCTGTTTAGTACTTTGTCACAAAATATTGCTTGTGTACTGTTTTTATGTGTCTGCTTGTTGATAAAAATTTACTTTTGCAGTGGCAAAAAGTCTGAGACTTGCTTTCACTGTAGGACACTACAAATGGCATGGGAGGAGATAGGTATCCATCACAAATCTTTTGTTGTTGAAGGCTACCAGTATTAACTAATAGAAACTGATAATTGTGAAACCCAAGTGTTGTTCATTTTTATCCACCATATATCTTGCATTTCCTTTCAACTTCCATTGCCATTACCCTAGTTGAGGTTCGCATACCTGCTTTACTTCAGTAACCTCTATCCTGGTCATTTTGATGTTAGCTTCACCCCAAACTAATGTATCATACCAAACCCCTTGCTGAACTCAGAGCACCACTCTGTGACATTTCTTGACTTTAAAATCAATGACTTCTACAGGTGACAGCAGTGATTCTCAGCCTCTTTCATCCTGTGGTACACATAAAATAATTACTAAAATTATGTGGCACACCAAAAGCACGTTTTGCCAATCTGACAATAAATAGGTATAATTTTGATTTATTTATAAAAAAATAGTAATTACCTACACTTTTTGCTCCAAAGTGACTTAAAAAAATCAGGTGCCTATACTTGTATATAAAGATTTGTGGTACCAAGAATTAACCAATCACATGCAATATTATTATGGGACTATGTGATGTGACCAATAAGATGTAACCCTATTATATTATGTTTATGGTTCAGGGCAGGGGCACTCACACCAGATGGTTACTGTTGTGTTGTCTTTTTTCTATTTGACAATCTAAGGAAAAAGAGGTCAGTGCCCCTGGCTGAATAGTCAGGTATTGCTTGTTTTAAAAATTATTGTGGTACACCAAAATCCTGCTTATGGTTGGTTGAAAATTGCTGGGCTACAGAATAAAGTCTAAAGTCTGGGCTACAGAACTCAGTCTGGCACCTGAGGCCCTCTGATGTATAATTCTAAACCCCTTTTCCCTGGCACTATATATCCTGAAATTAGAAATATCATGGTCAATTCCTGACATCTGGCCATCCACAGCCAAACACCTGGATATAAATCAGCCACCTGGGGACCAATTCAGTGACAGGAGATTTCAAGCACAGTTATTGATGGTAGTGTAAAGATCCTAATAGCAGGAACATTTATTCTTCAAGAGTTGCTTCTATGCAGGCAAGATCTGTGTCCTCCAGGCCAGGATTTCACCCAGGACTAAGAAAACCTATTGAAAATATCATAATATATAAAAAAAAAAAAAAGGAAAAGAGGAGTAGGCAGCACTTGTGGCAGGTGGAGTGAATGATCCTATTATACATTTCAGTCCACTTTGGCAAGGTGTCATAGATGACTCCTACATGGTTTCTTTTTGCTTGTTTTTCCCCTACCTCTTTTAATTCTTCAAATCTGTTTAGATCTAAATCAACTCAAATTTTCTTTCCATAGACAATCTGGATCTGTGGGGCCTAATGTTGGGAACCGCCCTGCCTGGTATCAGAAGCTGTAACCCCCACCAAGGCTAAGACTGAGGGAATGACTTTGGAACCATAAACCAGCAAGGAGACAAAATCTTATCTCCCTGACAGAAGCACCACTTCTGCTCCTTTGACTTCACCCTGCCTGGTCCCCAGTGCTTGGTCGGTTAGCCAATGATGGGTAAGATTCCCCAAGGGGAGAATGACCTAAGACAGGCACGATCACATGGGAGGCCCCCAAGGAAGGACTTTGGGGGCTATGACAAAAGTGGGTGATGGACTCTCTCGCCCCTCAGCTTTGACCAAGCCTGAGTCCTCATGGTCTGCAAGAAAATCTCCTAATCTCTTGGCTGCCTTACTCCACCTAAGCCTGAAACACTGACAGAGGGTAGTGCAGCCCTGTGCTGGAAAGAGCAGGTTCCCCGGGTGATCAGGCCTAAGAAAGAATATGTAAAATCCTGTGAAACCTGCTTTGTTTACAATGCTCTTGGTTGAATAAGAAGGGTCCAAGGAAGAAGTTTGTTCCCTAAAGTTTTACAGCTCTTCGACCCTGACTCAAAATAGGCCCTCAGACTTCTTTGTTGTCTACTATTTGATCCTCTCTTCCTGGCAATGAGTAATGAGTTTTACCTGAATTCTTATGCAAAAGAACCCAATAAAAGCCTGCTTGGGCGGAGGAACAGGGCGCTCTCCCCTCGGGTGTTCTCCCCTAGGGAGGGTGGCCCAGCGTTCCCCACTAGAGGGAGTGGCCGTTCCGTTCCTACTTGCCCACAGGACCTGGTTGTCTCTATGTATGTTTTTCTCGTGTGTCGATGAGCCATCTGCAGCGTTCTGCAGTCACTGCCGGTTGGTGGCTGAGACAGCCTAATTCCTTGTTATTTCTATGTCATACTTTGAGATTACAAAGTGCCATCACCTATATTCTATAATTCAATCTTTACAAAAACACAATGATATAAATATTTTCATCACTCTTTTACAGATAAAGTAACCAAGGTTCACAGAAACTACACTGTCCCCCACCAGGGACTTAAATCTCAGTCTTTTGGCTTCAAGTCCTAGTTTTGTAAATACCATCCTCCTCTCTGGGTGAACACATGTATTTTAGTTTCATTACCACTGTTTATAGTAAGTAGAGTAAGAGTGTTCAGGCATGAATCATCTGGGAGATTTTTAACCAACGCCTAGACCTAGGCTCAGTTGAGATCAATTAAATCAGAGTTTCCTCTGGAATAAATCCCAAGTAAACTGTGAGTGTTTTTAAAGAAATTCCTTGACCCCTTCTCCCCAGTATTTCTAATGTAGATCAAGGATTGAGAACCACTGAATTATTACTTCCCATATTGCAGTGATTCTGCAAGTGATCCATTGACCAGATGCATCAACATCACCTGGGAACTGGTTAGAAATGCCAATTATCAGGCCCTATCTCTAGAACGGAGGTGTCAAACACAAGGCCTGCAGGCCAAATCCAGTCCTCCACCTTGGCACCTTGTTTCTACCCGATGGCAGCACCGAGCTCTCACTTAATAGTTAAGGAGTAGTTACATTTATACAGTCCTAAAATGACATTCGGCCCTTTGAAGGCAACTGTGAGGCTGATGTGACCCCTGGTGAAAATGAGTTTGACACCCCTGCTCTAGATCCACTGAATCAGCAATTCTAAGGGTAGAGACCAGATTTTATAAGAATTCGGTTCAGGTGTGTTACAGATGAGTCAGTAAGAGTGGCTTAATAACAGTTTATTTCTCTCTCAAGTAACCAACATATAGAAGTAAATGTTCCAAAACAGGTGTGCTGCTCCTTAGTGTTAAAGATCCTGATTCCTGCTCTCTTTGTTGCACTTCCACTTGAGGCATGGATTCTTCCTGATAGTCCAAGAATGCTCCTTAATTTCCATCTATCACTTCTGAATTACAACTAAGAGAAACGAGAAAGTACAAGAGGCAAATGTACTCCCCTCCTCCCTCCTTTAGTGGAACTTCTTGGAAGTTGTGTAAGACACCTCATTATATCACATTGACATGTATTTAGCATGTACAGAGTCTGGGAAAAGTGGTAAGTTTCTGAATGGTCATATAGACATGTAAAAATGAATTCTCTTTCTGAGAAAAAGGGAGAATAAATTATGGATGAAAACAGGCAGTCTTGCCCAGAGTTTAACAAACCCTTTTTCTTGACCTTCCAAATTCTTGTTAAGTGAGATAATAAATGTCATTTTTGTTTGAATGACTTTTGGTTTGCTGTTTTAAAAGATGCACCTTTATTTCATTAGCTATTCTGCTCTATTAATGATGGCAAATATTTTATTGTATGGCTGAGCCATGATTTAGTTAACTTTTAAGTTAATTTTGAAAATTTAGAATGTTTTAAATTTTTGCTTAAAAAAGTACAATGATGAGCACTTGGCTCACTAAACTTGTGTACAGTATATTTCTAATTATTATTTTGGAATAGATTCCTAGATGGGTTAAAGAATATGAACATTTTTGAGGCTTTTAATTCATACTGCTAATTATCTTGCCAGAAAGGAACCATTTTGTGCTCCTGCTGTCAGTGAACTATATTTTTGGCAGTAAAAAGTGTTGTCTTTTTAAGTTTTTTTGATGATTGTTCTTTTTAACATTTTGAAAACAATGTGTTCTTACACTCTAAAGATGCAGATGAAAAGTCTGATGCCCATTTGAATCCCATTCTTTTATAGGTAACCTGACTTTTTTTCTCTCTTAGCTTTTAGAAAATTGTCTTTATACTAAATCTTCTGAAATTTCATTAGGTTTATGTTTAGGAAAACCCTATATTTTTATTTAGCCATCCTCCTTTATTGGAGGATTCTAATCATTCTTCAATTGTGGGAAAATTGCCCATTTTTTTTTACAGTATTCCTTTTATTCCCTTTTCTCTAGTCTCTTACTTGGAACACCTGTATCTGATATACATTGGAACTTTATCTAAACTTCATGTTTTTAAAAAATATTTTACGTCCTTTTTTGTGCTGTTTTCTAAAAGAATTCTTCAGTCTGCTATTACAGGTACTAATTCTCTGTTCAGGTTTATTTTTTAAGTTTCTCTAGGCTTCACCTTTCTTTTTAAATTTCCCCTTTTCCCTTGAACTATCTGTTATCCTGTTATGAACTATTTTTCATTTTATAGCCTTGCTCTCCTTTGAGAATATTAAACATGTGTGTTAAAAGTCCTCTTCTGAATACTCATTTTATCTATTTCATCTGCCTATGAGTTTTTTCATTTGTTGGAATTGTCATCTATCTTATGGTGTATCAGGGGTGTCCAAACTTTTGGTGTCTCTGTGCCACATTGGAAGAAGAAGAGTTATCTTGGGCCACACAGTAAATACATTGTGACACGTAATCACACACAAAAGTCTTGTAATGTTTTAAGTAAATTTACAATTTTGTGTTGGGCATTTACAGCCATCCTGGGCTGCATGCAGCTCACAGGCTGCAGGTTGGACACCCCTGGCATTGTAGACTTCTTTTCAAGTGTTAGGAATTTCTTATTTTTCCACAGTTTTCTTATTGTAATCTTCGAGCCTTTCTGCTTTAGTCTTTTTGTCTGATGTATTTTTTCCTTGGTTTCCTTACTTAAAGATTGCCCATAGTTCTCTGTTGAGATTTACCTTCTAATCTTCAGTGCAGCTATATTTATACTAAATTATTTAAAACATATTGGCCCTGGCTGGTGTGGCTCAGTGGATTGAGTGCCAGCCTGCGAACTAAAGAGTCTCTGGTTTGATGCCCAGTCAGAGCACATGCCTGCATTGCAGGCTAGGTCCCCGGTGGGGGAGCACATGAGAGGCACACATTGATGTTTGTCTCCCTCTCTTTCTCTCTAAAAATAAATAAATTAAATCTTAGAAAAATATTCTCTATTATTTCTCTGGACTCAGTATAGGAAGGGGATATTTTTGCACATGCTGATTCTGCCTTTTTGATTTTTTTTTGTTTTCTAATTGATCACTTTATAAAAATATCTATATTTAAAATTTGTCCACCTCACTTAATTTTTAATATTATATTTAGCTATTTTTTCCTAAATATAATGATCATTTATTTTTCATTTATTAAATGTCTTATTTTTAATTAAAATTTAAAGCATTGTTTAATAATTTTGGTTTAAGTAAGTGGAGGAGGTTGACATTCTTGAAACATTCCTGATATTAATGGAAAAGCTTCTAGTATTTTCATCATTGAGCATATTCTTGTTGGTTAATTTAAGGGAATTATTTAAAGAATATGGTCTTTTGCCCTGGCCCAGTGGCTCAGTTGGTTGGAATGTTGCCCTTCGCATGAAAAGGTTGTGGGTTTGATTCCTGATCAGGGCACATACCTAAGTTGCATATTTGATCCCCAGTCAAAGCACATATGCGAGGCAACTGATCAATGTTTCTCTCTCATCCATTGTTCATATCTTTCTCTCCCCCTTCCACTCTCTAAAATCAATAAATGTGTGTTTGTGTAAGGATTTAAAAAAGAATATGGTCTTTCATTCTTAGTTAACTAAGAGAAATTTTCATTGTGCTTTGTACTTCAGGAATTGTTTTTGAATTCAATCTAATTCTTTGTAAGGATTTTTTTTTGAAAGTTCACAAGGTTTCCCCCTCATTGATGCACTGATATATTAATATGTCATGTTAACTACTAAAGTAATCTATTCTTATAACTCTAGGGTAAATCCTCATTGGTCTTTTAGTAAATGATTGAATCCAATACCCAAGATTTTATTTTTGAGATATATACATATATTTAAATTATATTATATTGATTATGCTATTACAGTTTTCCCAATTTTTCCCCTCTATCCCCTGCACCCTGCATATCCCAACCCACCAGCATCCCTCTCCTTAGTTCATGTCCATGGGTTGTACATATAAGTTATTTGAGTTCTGTTTCCTATACCATTTTTGACCTCTCCCCATCTATTTAATGCCTACTAATTATGCTTCTTCTTCCCTGAACCTTTTCCCCCTATTCCTCCCCTCTCCCTCCCCACTGAAAACCCTCCATGTGATGTCCATTCCTCTGATTCTGTTCCTGTTCTATTTATTTGCTTAGTTTTTGTTTCTATTGTTTTTCTTTTATTTTTTTAGGTTCATTTGTTAATAGTTGTGAGTTTGTCATCATTTTATTGTTCATACTTTTTATTTTCCTTTTCTTAGATAAGTACTTTTAACATTTCATATAATAATGACTTGGTGATGATGAACTCCTTTAACTTGACCTTATCTGAGAAGCACTTTATCTGCCCTTCCATTCTAAATGATAGGCTTGCTGGATAGAGTAATCTTGGATGTAGGTTCTTGCCTTTCATGACTTCAAATACTTCTTTCCAGCCCCTTCTTGCCTGTAAAGTTTCTGTTGAGAAATCAGCTGGTAGCCTTATGGGCACTCCTTTCTAGGTAACTCTTTCCTTTCCTCTTCCTGCTTTTAAGACTCCTTATCTTTAATCTTGGGTAACTTAATGATGATGTTCCTTGGTGTGTTCCTCTTTGGGTCCAACTTCTTTGGGACTCTCTGGGCTTCTTGGACTTCCTGAAAGCCTATTTCCTTCACCAGATTGGGGACGTTTTCCTTCATTACTTTTTCAAATAAATTTTCAATTTCTTGCTCTTGTTCTTCTCCTTCTGGCACCCTTATAATTAGGATATTGGAGTGTTTCAGGTTGTCCCAGAAGTTTTTAAGACTCTCTTCATTTTTTTGAATTCTTGTTTGTTCATTCTGTTCTTATTGGATGTTTATTTCTTCCTTTTGTTCAAAATCACTGATTTGAGTCCTGGTTTCCTTCCTGTCACTGTTGGTTCCCTGAGTATTTTAACTGATTTAATTTTAGGTATCTTTCATTTGTTCTTTCATTTTTTAACCAATCTCAATCAGTTCTATGAGCATTTTGACTACCAGGGCTTTAAATTCTCCACCAGATAGGTTGGCTATATCCTCACTAAGCTCTCTTTCTGAGGTTTTGCTCAGTTCTGTCATTTGGGCCATATCTCGTTGTCTTGTTGCTGCTGATAGGCTGTAAGGGGGCTGGGCCTTAGGTATTCAGCTGAGCAGCGCAACCTTCCTTGCTACACTGCCTGTGGGGGAGGGGCCAGAGAGGGAACAATGTAGCATTCCTGCTCGTCTCTAGTGCAGTTTTCAACCAACTCTGGTTTGAGACTGGGAGTTTCTCCCACCTTGGCAACCACTGTAGCCCACAGGCACCTCTGAGTCTCAGTTTCCGGTTAAGTCAACCCCTCCCACACAGCCTGCTGCCTGCTGCAGCTATCCCCACCCCCATGGTCCACTGCCTCACTGTAGTTTCTCTCCATCCATTGCCTTACTGGTCTGGTTGTTCTGATTGACTGTTTCCTTAATGCCGTGGTTGTTGGAGTGCCATGCAGTTTGATTTTCTGGCACTTCTGGTTGTTCATTGATTTTAGATTGATTGTTATCCCCCTTTTGGTTGTGTGAGGAAGAAAAGGGTTTCTACCTACACCTCCATCTTGACCAGAACCTCTTAATCTATTTTTGATATATTTTTAAAGTGAATTTCATACATGATTCTATTTTCTAGCATTATCATTTTAAGATTTTGTATGAGTGAAAATGGAAATACCTGACACAATTTTCACAACAAATATATATATGTTGTAATATACATATTCACAATGAATATATATAATATTCTTTTAATTCAAGTAGAATTCAAATTCACACAGAATTGACATGATCCAATTCTCTCCAAATCACAGACTTTTCTCTGATAGTCTTTCTGTCAGGAAACTGGAAGTGTCTGTAGCTATTAAGTCTTATGTTCATTGTTTACTTTGGCAACCATCATTAGGATATTTTTTCTATATTAGCTAATTGGTTTTTGATGATTTATGGTAAAGGTAGCCTTCTAAACTTTCTTATTATTTCTAATAGTATTTTTGGCCATTTTTCTTATACTTTTTAGTCAATAATATCATGTATACACAATGAGCTTGTTCTTGCCCTTTCCGGTATTATATATACCTCATTTTACTAAATTAAGTCTATAAATTGAATAGTCATGATGTAATTGGGCATTATTCTTATTTCTGCTCATAATGAAAAGCATCTAGCACTTGTTCATTAATTATGAGGTTTTGTGTAGGTTTTGGATAGATTCTTTTTGTCACATTAAGGAGGCTTTTTTCCTATTAATCTGACTTAGATTAATAGGTATTGGATTTAATAAGTGCTTTTCTCAGCATTTCCAGATGATTGCCTATATATTTTTAATTGGTGGATATAGTGACTTACATTATTACTTAACTGAGTTTTTCTTGGAAGAAAAAGAATCCTTTTAGTAATAATGAATTTTGTCAAATATTACTTTTACTTGATTTTATCTAATATATTATTTATTAGTTTTGCATTATGAAATTACCTGTGAGGTAGACAAAAAAAAATGGCTTTCCAAAGATGTCCTAATCTGTGAATAGACCATCTTACTTGTTTTTTTTTAAACTACATTACTTGTTAAAAGGAACTTTGCACATGTGATTTAGGTTAAAGGCCTTTAGATAAAGTAATTATCCTGGATTATTTTCATTTACTCAATCTAATCACATGTTCTTAAATGGGGAAAATGTTTTCCAGTTGCAATTAGAATGAGACAGAGAGAGAGAGATGTAATGCTAGAAGGAAGTTCAGAACTGTGATGTGAAAAGGATTTGACCTGACATTGCTGGTGTTGATGGGAGAGATCTGGTTCTTCTTGCTGACGCATGTAAAGAATTACATCAGCAAATCTAGTAGTATGCAATCAGCTTATTAGTGGCCCGTTTCCATGGAAGAGAATAGGACTGGGTAGAGTAGGGGGTGAAAGAGAAAGTTTCAGGGCAAAGCATGGTGAGAAAAGAGAGCAGCTGAAGACCAGGGTGGCAAGCCCCTGGGCAGCCTGGGGCCAGGTGGCCAGAGGCCCTGTGGCCTGAGAGCCAAGAGCCCTTGAGGGAGAGAGAGTCCTTTGTTCTCGGGACTTATATAGTTGGTGGGATAGGAGGGAAAAAAGTTACATATTGATTAACGGATAAATGTGGTGTCAGCTTTCCTGCAGGATGTGACTATCCAAACTTAGGTATGCGTGGGGGCCTGTTAGCCCAAATCCTTATCTTGCTCCAGACTCCATTTGATGATCTTGTTGTAAAACAAATAACGTGACAGGAGGCAGTTAATTAAAATTGGGGCACTTTCCAGAGTTATTTATGGGCTCTTTCTGTAAGTATCAGGGACTCCCTGGTAAAACAGATAGTGACCAGAGGTAGGCAATTAACCAAAGTTGTTTTATGGGCTCTTTCTTTGGGCACCAGGGACCCTCTCCCATATTCAGGCCTTGGGATGAAAGCAGTTTCAAGGCTTTCTTTCCCAGATAGTGGAAATGTTAAATAGAATTTCAAGGACTTTCCTTCTTTCTTGCTAATATAGTGTTCCTTGTGATGTTGGAACACCTGGCAATATTATCAGACCAGGCTCAGGACTGCTGAGTTAGCATGCGAGACTTGTCTCCTTCCTCCTCCCTGCCTTGGTTTACTATTTATTGTACCTAATTGGTAAAAGGTGTTTCCTGGCAACCAGACTGCTAAATGCTGGCCAGTGACAGTATTGCAGTCTGAGTTCTTCCTGTGCTGTCTCCTGATTCACTGGTACTAAAGATGGAAGAAGAAAGCTATGAGCCAAGGAATACAGGTAGTCTCCAGCTGGAAAAGTCAAGGCTCTTCCTTAGAGCCTCCAAAATGGAATGCAACTTTTCAACACCTTTTTAGCCTAGAGAGTTCCATATAGGCCTTCCAACCTACCAAACTGTAAGATAATACATTTGTGTTTTTTAAAGTCACTAAGTGTGTTGCAATGTTACAACAGTGATAGAAAAGCAATACAGCTTTATATTAATCTTTGTGCCTTCAAGTATGAATAAACTATAGCTAAACATTCCTTCTCTATTTGAACTTTTGAGTTCTTTTTGATTTCTTTGAAAGAGATTTTAGGAAAAAAATCAGAAGACTGTGTTTCCCCCTGGACCTGAACCACCAAAGACAGCCTGCTGGACCAGACTGGAACAGAGCAGAGTAGGTGAAGTCAACCAGACCAGATCAGAGCTGTCTGTTTGAAGATGGGCTTTGCCCCAGGGTTGTCCCACAATCATGCTGTCTCATAATTAGCTGTAACACTACTGAGATGTTCTGCAGTCATGCTATATCACAATTTAGCTATTTGCACTGAACAATTTTTCTTCTTTACTGCACCCCAAATTGGGGATTCCTATTGGTGTTGCATCCCCATCAGTCAGCAGAAGTTTGAGAAAAACCACTATAAAACAGTCTGGTTCTCATGCCTTTTTAAAGAAAATATTTGACTCTCTTTTTAGTTTCTTCTGTGACAGCCTCTTCCATACCTTCTATTATAATTTTGATGTACGTATTGGTTTTTCATACAAGACTGGAAGCTTCTTAAAGGCATAATTTGTCTGACTTATCTTAATATCAGAACTCAGTATGTAAATGAATATTTGCATAGTACAATACAAACACATCATATACATATCATAATTAACTTCCTCACAGCATCATATACAGTACCCAGTGTTTGTGAAACTAGTTTCAAAAATATCCCCAGTTAGGGCACATAGAAGAATCAACCAACTAATGTATAAATAAATGGAACAACAAATCAATGTCTCTTTCTTTCTCAAATATACAAGGTCTGTCCAGAAAAAAATCCAAACATTGAGGCAGGCAGCTGAACCTGTGTTCGGTTACATTTTTTTGTGAATCAGATGGGACAATGTGGACCCCAGTAAGGTCAGGAGGGCCAAGGCTAGGTTTGCAGCTACTTGTGGCAGACTGACCCCATGGCAGGGATCACAGGAATTTCCCAGCAGCTGCCTAGAGTTCTTTATCTTGGGGACTTTCTCTGCTCTCCCACTGAAATCATCACCTTAAATGCTTTGCTGGTGAAAGTAAACGGGTGTCTAGGGAATGAACAGGCTCCAATCTGGGGAGTCAGTAAAGTCCACTATGGGGTGTCAACTGATTCCAAGACTAGGTTCTCTATACTAATCTCAGTTTCTGTTTGAGAGCTCTTATCTTTCTGAAATGGAACTTTTTTACTTTAGATCTTATTTTTGTTTCTGCTTTGAAAGGAGCAGTTCAGTCTCAATCCCATCAGAGAATCCATTAGGCTGTACTTTAGACTAATTAGTATTGTTTTGCCAAAGGTCTAGTGAATAGGATAATATCTCTTATGTGCAAGTTTTTATGCTGTTACATCATAAGGATTCTACTCAGAAAGGATCTAAATTGTTCAAAGAAGAGGAAAAGATCTCACTCTCTTCTCAGATACTAAAACTAAGGAAGGAAAGGAAAAATATCTTTTAAACACTCTAAATTCTCCCCTTGGAAGTCCAGGGGCTGCTGCAGTCCTCGGAACAATAGGAGAATTAATGCCAACCCTTGCGTGGTCTGCAGAAGCTGTAGGGGCTACTCCTCCACCTCAATGTGGCACTTGTAAATTCATGTGGAGGAGTGGCATCTCCCCTACTACTTCTTTAGCCTCCTGAAAGTTGTTAACAATAAATAAATGTAACTAAAATGAAGCATTTTTGATAAAGCTTATCAAAGTTAACTATTAACTATAGTTAACTATATATATAGTTAATTGTTACACACACACACACACACACACACACACACACACACACATTTTCCAAAATCTTTGGTATCTTAAAACTTTGGAGTTTTGTTGGGTTATATGCTAAAAAATCATTAAATATCTAGATATTCTGAAATAACAGGATACTGAAATATTAATTGATCTGAGTTTGGCTACTTCGGCTTCCTATTGCAGAGAAGTTAGAGAATGGATTTGGATCTGTTAATGAATATGTCTTGTATTTTATTTGAAATATTTCTCTCAAAAATGAATGTTTGCAAATGAAAACACAGCTTGTTTCTTAAAAGTTTAAAAGTATCAACCCAAATAATGTTAATTACTTACTTTTAGTTGTCAGGAAAATTTCAAGCTTTTTGAGAATTAAGAATTCTAATTAAATTGGAAAGAGATTAGGTGGTTTTGGTGATAGCAGGTATAAAGTATGGATACTTACTGAAAAAAAAAAGGAAGAAAGTGAGTTGTTCTAAACCTTATTTCTGAATGTATAAGGAAAAGCAGACTAAAAGAAACTAAAAAAGTTGTGGAAAGGTTTGTGAAAATTAAGTAAAGGAACTCAAAGATTAAAACTGAGCTAATACAGAATTTGTTTGGTTCTTTCTCAGTCTATTAAAAAGGGGGAGAATGTTTTTCTATATTTGCCCCGAAGCAAAAATTCTATTTAAAATAAGTTATATTATGCTAAGCAGGTACTCGATTACTTAAAAACCCATTTTCTTAATCCTAAGAACTAAAGTATTGCTACCCTGTGTTTGGGTTTGGTCACTTTTATTGTCACTTTGGGTAAATAAATACTTTAATATTATTTCATAATAACACGTAATCTTTTGGTCAGGTATGTTTGAAAATCTCCTCAGAATTAAATTTTTAAAAGGCTTTTAATTGGCTTTGAGTCATTACAATGGGCCCCTGGTATACCTCAAGGATTTGTTCTCTCTCCTTATGAAGGAGAAATTTTGAACTGATTAGGCCTATTTGATATGCTTAAAGTACATAGGAAGCCTTGTCAAATAAAGAAATAACAACTACGTTCCAGAAATTATATAAAAATCTCCAAAAGTCTACAATGTTCTAATATATTTTTACTTGTATTTCTAATTATTATCTTAAAATGTTTCAGGAAAACAAATTCCTTTGTCAACTGTACTGTAACAAAAATTATAACAAAGTTATAAATCTATAACAAAAACTTATGAATCTATAACAAAATTTATACAATTATAATTGTCTTCAGTTCATTCAGTCCTGCAATCAATTTTTGTTTATCCTGATTATTTGCCAGGCTTTTCATAAATTCAGTTATTTCAAAGACTTCTAGTAATCTTCATCCAGTTCAAAGGTATGATCTGAAGTTTGTTTGTTTATTTATTTGAGAGGGAAAAAGAGAGGGAGAGAGACATCAATGTGTGGTTGCCTCTCTCATGCCCCCTAACTAGAGACCTGGCCTGCAACCCAGGCATGTGCCCTGAGAATCGAACTGGTGAACCTTTGATTTGTAGGCTGGTGTTCAATCCACTGAGCCACACCAGTCGGGGCTGATCTAAAGTTTTATTGTCAGAAATGTATAATTTAGAATAAATCAGTTTTTTCCATGGATCTTTTGAAGACATAACATATTTGCAAATGAACCAGAGTAAAACACTGGCTAGACCAGAAATTATAATGGTCTTCAGATGAGTCCCCCATCTTCTAGCTTGCCAGCATCTGAAATAAACCACTTACTTTTTTCACCAGTACCTGTCTCATGGGTTTGGCTTTTATTGTGGCAGGCAGCCAGACCTGTGTTCAGTTACACTGGTTATCTTTCTTTGATTTATTTTACTTCGTATAATATCCTATAAATACATGCATTCCTATATTCATTGCAGCATTACATACAATAGCCATGATATGAACGCAGCCCAAGTGCCCAAGAATAGACAAGTGGATAAAAAAGCTGTGGTACCTATACTACACAATAGAACAGTACTTGGCCATAAACAATAATGAAATATCCTGGTTCATATTTATGGAAAATCCTTCATGCTTAATAATTAGATAGTTGAATCTAACATACTGAAGAAGTGGTTACCTGTCTTTATGAATTCATATTTTAGAAACAAGATTGTCATGTCTAGAGACAAGACAATCTTGTGTTGAGACTTTTTTCTAGTTTGCATTGGAATCTAGCAAAGTAGGTTGTAATGAACTGGCTAACTTTTACATAAATTCCTGAAAATTCATAAGAAATAAGATTAAAGATAAGAAAATTTAACACTCACTGACTTGCTTAGCTTTGCTGTAAGTGGATCAAAGATATTGAATTGGGTGGTAATGTGGGGCTGAAATGTTCAATGTGCATGGAGGGCAAAGAACATGCAAGACTGAAAGAAAAAAGGAACAGGGTTACTAAAGGATTTGCTATAATAACAGTCAGCATGTGTTGTATCCCTACTATGAGACTATTTGCTCAAGATCTCATAGTGTTGACTGGTGAAAACCTATGTGTATATAAAGCCAGTGGAAAGTAGTTGGAGTAATGAATGTATCCCTCACACAAATTAAAAGACTGCTGGAGCACTACTTTAAATTAACTAAATATTTATTTTAAGAATGTATTCAATAGTAATGTTATTGATGGTTTACAAACTTAAATTCTTTTATTCCAGTGAGAGGAAGGTAGGCATTTGATAATATTGAAGAGACATGTGAGAAAGTAGGATCTGAATCTGGAAAGCATTATGCTAAGTGAAATAAGCCAGGTGGTGAAAGACAAATACTATACGATCTCATCTGTAAGTGGAAAAAACCAAGCAAGCAAAATATAATCAGAGACATTGAAATAAAGTAAAACTGACAGTAGCCGGAGGGGAGAGGGGAGAAGGTTAATGGGGAAAAATAGGGGATGAGTCGTCAAAGAACATTATGTAAAAGACATATGGAGAAAGCCAAAGTGGGGTAGGATTCTGAGTGGGAGGTGGGGATGGGTGGGGTGTGGGGAGTTGTGTGTAGGGAAATGGAGACAACTGTACTTGAATATCAATAAAAAATCAACAACAAAAAGTAGGATCTGAGATTAATATATAAGAAATTTAAATGGGTAGGGGTAAGCAGAAGGGAGAAAAAAGGTTATATAGCTCCAGTCACTTAGCATTGATCTAAGCTACATTTTCTACCAATTGAAACTTTTCTGAAGTATAAATTGAACAATATTCCAATTCTGAGAATATATTTATAAACTAATGATATAAAACAAAACCAGACCACCCCCCAAAATTCATAAACTAAGCATCAGCAGTGGTCTTGTATCATCACCCTTTAGTAAAATGAATTCATTTGTAAATATTTATTGATCACCTGTTTGTGCAAGGCACATTTTAAGGTTGAAAGTACAAAAGCAGCTTTGCCTACACACACACACATACACACACACAGAGAAATATATAAACTTTGGATAATTAGAGTTATTCAGAGACTTTACAGTTATGTGAAGAGATTACTTTAGATTATGTGGACTGGGAAGGTCCTCTTAAGGAGGTAACATGTAAGCTAAGATCTGAGTAACAGAAACAAACTAGCCATGCAAATCCAGTATAAAAGGAAGAAATTCTAGGCAGAGGGACTAGTTAGGGCAAAGGGGGGCACCGGCTTGTACCCCTCCACCCCAAGATATTAACAGAGAAGGTGTAGGAGGCAGTGAGGATTGACATGGGTGAATTAGCACATCATCTACATTTGGTACTTCCATGAGGGATACATATATTTAAATAAATTGCATCTAGATTGGATATGAGCAATGTGTCAAAGTGTCATGTGACGCGGACACTGGCCTGCAGTGTCTTCGGCCTTATGGATGAGATGAGACATTCACATGGACTACCAAGTCCTGCAGAGGAAAAGGGACAGCATGGCTACTCTCTCAAGGGGAGAGTATGCTGACCCTTGCCTTGACAGGTTTTTATTGGCTTTCTAATTGCATACATCAAAGAAAGTTTTTATTCATTATACTTAGGTTTGCTTTAGGTAACCACTTTTTACAGATAGCAAGGAAGTGATGTTATAGATTACCTCTTACAGATTAACAAAGGAAAAATGTTGCAAATGCAAGGGAATGATGAGAGTAACAGGTCAGGTTACACTTCAATCCTTGGGAGAATTAGCACAGACTTCAGGAAGTTACTTTAAAGATATGCAGCAAGGGCTTGTTGCCTGAACTCAGGATGAGTTTTAACAAGAGCAAGACACAAAGCAGCCTAGGTATAATGCAGGCCTGATTTCCCATGGGAGAACTTCACGGGTGTGGTCCTGTGTGCCGACTCACCACCCCCCCCCACTGCTTTTCCACATGTGTGCTGGGCTACATTTCCACATCTTGGGAAGCAGTTACCTACAGTCATGTGAACAGAATTCATTGATATGTATCACCAAATACTACAGTGCAAGAATATGCTGTTCTGCAATGTTAAAGTTTTTGTTGCCTTGTGCTTTTTTTTTTAAGTTACACTGTCAGCCCTAAGGACAGTATTTATTCTTTATAGTACCTAGTCCAGTGTAATAGTGTAGTAATCAATCCTCAATTAATAAATCAAGCAACACTAAAGAGATGGTTTGTGACATCATAGCATTTATTCTGTAGCTCCTCATTTCAATTGGCACTATTCTCCATTCCACCAGAATCCTTCTTCCTACCTTGATAATTTTTCTAGTTACACAAGCTCCAGATCATCACCTTTCCTTGCTATCAAAATGTTACCTTCTTACTTTCAAATTCCCAGGTCTCTACTGTTTCCAGAGTAATCTGTACTGTGGTACTTTAATCTGTGCTAATGTTTCAGTGGTGTTAGAAAACATAAAGCTTCTATTACAGTCAGGGCATTTAGCTCCTCATTCTCTTTCAGGTCTGTTTCCTAAGCATCTTTTTTCTTGCAGACAGTCTTCAGAGATTTGGCCTGCCTACCTGTTCTTTCCAGCAATCACTCATCTTCTTTATTTCCAGAGAATGTTTTATCCATTCCTGGATTTGGGAAACATGTTATCTTTTGGATTCTTAGTGAAAAGGCCTGTGACAATTTGGAAACTATAATTGTTTTTTGTTGGCTTCCTAAATTATCTCTAATGTAGTTAAGTTTCAAAGAAAGTAGAGTATGATATGCTTAAGTACAATGATTGGATGAACCCAGTAGAACGTTCTAAGTCATTCAAGTTCTAAATTGCCTCCCCATTTTGAATTCACTTAGTGAGATAGTTCAAAGACCATAAAACTTTCAGTTTACAAGTAACAGACAATGAATACTGGAAAATTTAAAATTTTTAATGAATGTGCTTTGTTCACAAAATGTGAAAAAATACAAAAAACACAAACATACATTTTCAGGTATGCCACCTCCCACCACTTGGCAATAAGCCATTTGATTTTGAAGAATCCAACCAAACGATCATTTGTTTTGAAACACCAAATTATTTTGGAGAATCCTGTTGTGAATTCAACAGCAGGCCCTTTAACTTCTCCATATCCAAATGAAATCATTCTCAAGAGTACCCATACTAATAAAGTATTAGGAGGCTCTACTAACTTTTCTTGTCATTACATATATAATCTGACACCATGCCCGATGACTACTTATTTTTAATACTAATGCATTGAATTGGCTTTGGTAGAATGTATATTAGTTTAAATCCTGTGCCAACCTAATTTGAATAAGCTGAACTTACAAAACAAATGATATTTATAAATTCAAACAAATTTATACTAGGTGGGAGTACAGGTTTTATATTTTCTGTAAACTACTTAAAATACATCATGCACACTTTGGAGCATAAGCAGAATCAACATCTGTAAACAACCAGAAGAATTTATAGCACCAACATTTAGCCATAACACAAAGGGTGACTCCAAGGTAGTACTTACACCAGCTTCTCAAATCATAGTTTTCATTTACTTTCAAAGCACTTTCATTGGTATACTTTTTCCTTTGCCCTTAATATAGTATTAGTCAAGTAAAAAAGAAAACAGTAATGGTCAAATAAGTATTATTTGAATACAGTGTTTTGTTATCCTGAACATAATGCTTTTTTCTTCTTCTTTTGGGTGAGCTCAAAAACTTAACCTGCAGTGCATAATTGGAAAGAAAAGTCAATCTTATTAAAGAATCTTATGCTATTGAAAGTAAAAGAAAAATTTCAAGTTACTTCTGGTATATTCGAGCAACTAATATTTATTGCACTTAGTTAACTGACTTTTTTAGGTTAATTACAATCTTAGTACTTTCATTGATTCAGAATGTTAAATTTAATTTGAAATATCAGGTACACTCAAACGTTTATATCTTAAAGGATACGTTTTGTATTTCCAAATAAATTCTGACATTCAAAGTTAACTACAGCAATCCACACTAAGCACAAAAACATCAGTTTTACCAGAGTTTATAAAATTTAGGATCAACTATTGAAAATACTTCCCTTAAACACACACATGTACGTTAAGCATGAAATCTGAAACTGATATTTCAGTGCAAAAACCTCAGTATGAGGTAATTTTAATGTAAAAACAACTTGAAAAAAATTCCACACAGTGGCACTCTTCAAAATGATAATTTACATGACAATTTCTGGCTGGTAAGAAAACATGGACTAAATCTTATCTCTTTAAACTCAATGTTGTCTTGTTTGGGCATATTATTTCTCCTTAATCATTTGTTTCTGATTCAGAAACAGGAAGACACTTATCAATGTGGAAAGGGAAAATTCCAGCAGCCAACTAATGATTTATATTTTCAAAGAAAATCTGTAGCTAGGATTTAGATAGAAGTAAGAATACTGAAAGCTCAAAATCATTTTATGAGACTACCAGCAGAGGGTTAATTTTAATTTTTTTTCTATACAATTTCAGACTTGTAGTGCAGCATCTTCTTAATGGAAAGGCAAGGACCCTTTACAACAGTTGACCTAGATAAAATATAAGCTCTCTTACAAGTGCAAACACTTTTACAAAGATGTTTCAGGTCAATATTGAGTATTATATTGTTCCTTGCTTAAATAGAAACATTTGTAAATGAATTCTAAATTTAATAAAGTAAAGTACACTCCCATAGTTAAATATATTCAACAGCAAAGCCCAATCCACAAGAAAGACATACAAATTCTACTGAATACTTTGGCAATGGTGATTTTTGCACTGTGCTAATCGAATTATATTATATACTTTTGGGGAAATCTCTCCCCCAATGTCTGATGTTGCCAAATAAGCAAGAACAATGAAAAAAAATTACCATTAATTTCAAAAAAGTTCAGGAAATGTTGGGTCACCAGACAAAAGTGAACAGAAAATGGCTTTCTGTAACAGATAATAATTTAGTTAGAAAAAAGAGTAAGTATATCACAAAACTCAACCAATCTATCTTTGTGATACATTTAACTTGTTAACCATAAAAGTGCAATCTACAGCTTTCACATATATTAAAGTTTCTCACTGCAATGGTTTAAAGTCAACATTGAAACGAGGAAAAAAATACATAGGAAATTATGCTGCATTTTTTACAATGACACTAAAGACATAAAGGTACCTTTCAATGATATCTGAATGTTAAATGCTAAAGAAACAGTGGTTTCTGCTATGACAAAGGTCAGTCTGCATGAAACTTTAACCTTTTCATATAAGAATACATTTTAAAATTCAGAAATAGAAAAAAATAGCAAACTCTGTCAACCTTTGTATTTCTTCTATGCAAACCAGGTTTTAAGTACTGAGTTCATGGTAGTATTTCTGATTAGTGTTAAGTAATTAGTTTAGGAGTTTGGACTCAAAGGGCCTTTTGCCTTTATATTAACTTAAAAGTAATATGGGATCTTCTAGCTCATAGAAAGGAACAGAGCTAGCTTGACTTTCTCCAGAATCTGAGTCATATGGAGCATCAGGGAGCTCTGTAAAACCATATGCCAGTTGTTCATCTTCTATATCTGATCGAACATAGCAGGAAGGGTTAGAGTATTCCTCATCTTCTATACTATTGAAATCTTGAGGAATATATAACATCCCTGGGTAGTTCCTACTAACCAAGTCACTTGTAGTTTTTAAAGATATTTTTCTAAATGCCATCAGATGCATGTGTGAAAATTTTGAATACTTGAAACGTTTAAAGCCCAGGGACTCTATAGCAATCTTCCAGCTTTTCATCATCATTGCATGACGATTCTGATGGGAGGAATCAGGTGTGATGATAAGCAATAAACCATTTAACACTAACAATTCATGGGCTTTCTTGCAGCAAATCCATCTCTGGTAAGGCGATGGAAAATAAGAAAGAAGGAGAGAGAAAACAACCACATGAAAAAGTTCTCCAGGAAGAGAATCAATAGGGTTTTTCAGCTGTTTCAAAAAGGCATCTATAGCATCCTGTGCAAGCTGGAGTGGTTGCTGAAGCTGCAAGTTCAGGAAGTCACATTTATACACACTCTGAAAAAAGGAAAAAAACAAAGCGTATTAGAATTTCAAGATTGCTTCCATCTTATTACATAGAGTTTACACCAAACTATTTCACAGCATTTCTATATAATTCAAGCTTTAATCATGTATTTTCCCTTCTAAATTGTTCCATTTGCACACTTATTCAACCAAAACTTTTAGTCACAAAAATCTTACAGTAATTCTGCCTAGACAATTTCTAGTTGTTATGTAAAACCGTATATTTCTAACAGTTAATTTGAAATTAGAAATATTTTAAGCATATATACATTTAAAGTAATAAGGGCTTATTTGAAATTTAATTTAGCTAAGAGTGAACAGAAATGATTTTTTTTACTTTAATTAAAAAAAATTTTCAATTACAGTATTATACAGCCATATAGTATTATATTAGTTTCAGGTGTACAGCCCAGTGATTACACATTTATATAACTTACTAGACAATCACCCTGATGAATCTAGTACCCATCTGACCATATACAGTTATTAAAATATACTGACTGTATTCCACATGCTGTACTTAACATTTCAGGGATTATTCTGTAACGATCAATTCATACTACATTAAAAAAACCCAAAACATCCTCACTTTAGAGCATGCTTATTGAGGGGGAAGGGAGGAAAGAGAGGGAGAGTAACATCGATGTGAAACAGAAACACTGCTTCTCGTATGTGCCCCTACTGGGGACAAAACCCATAAGCCAGGTATGTGGCTTGACCAGGAAGAACTGGTGACCTTTCAGTTTCTGGGACAAGGCTCCGACCAACAGTGCCACATAGGCTCAGTTATTAATCCCTTCACTTTTCATCCTTCCCTCAAGATCCCCTCCCATTTGCTAACTATCAAAATGTTCCTTGTATCTATGAGTGTGTTTCAGTTTTGTTTGTTCATTTATTGTTTTTTAGATTACACACATAAGTGAAATCATATGGCATTTGTCTTCATCTTATTTCACTCAGTGGAATACTCTCTAGGTCATAGGTGACAAACCTAAGGTCCAAGGACCAAATCCAGCCCTTCACCTTGTTTTATGTGGCCCAGCACCTTGTTTCTACCCAGTGGCAGCACCGAGCTCTTGCTTAACTGTTAAGGAATAGTTACATTTATACAGTCCTAAAATTACATTTGGCCATTTGAAGGCAACCTCGAGGCTGATATGGCCCCCTGGTGAAAATGAGTTTGACACCCCTGCTCTAGGTCTGTCCATGTTGTTGATGATAGCAAGACTTAATTCTTTTTTATGGCCGTGTCATATTCCATTGTATACAGGATGGGGCAAAAGTAGATTTATAGTTGTTCATATGGGAAATAATACAATAATAAATAATACCAGAATAAACGCTGTTTCATGTACTCACAACTGTAAATCTACTTTTGCCCCACCCATTATCATCTACTGATGGACACATTATATATGCGACTTCTTCATCATCTATTATGGACACTTAGGTTGCTTTCATATCTTGGCTATTGTAAATAATGCTGCAATAAGCATATGGATGTATAATATTGTCTTTTCAGTTTAGTGTTTTGGGTTTCTTTCGATACTCAGAATTGGAATTACTGAGTCCTTCTTTGTCTTGTTATATAGCCTTTGTTTTAAGGTCTATTTTGTCTAATATAAGCATTGCTACCCGTTTTTCAATTGTTTGTTTCCATTTTCATGAAACATATTTTTCTATCCCTTTACTTTTGGTCTGTGTGTCTTTTGATCTGCAGTGACTCTCTTGTAGACAGCATATGTAAGGGTCTTGTTTTCTTATCCATTCAGCTTTCAATGTCTTTTGATAGGAGCATTTAATGCATTTGCATTTAAAGTAATAGTTGATAGGTATGTATTTATGACCATTTCGTTATTCACATATTTAATATCTTTCTCCTCCTCTTCTTTTTCTTCCTCTTCTTCTGAAGACCCTGTAACATTTTTTTTGTACTGGTTTGACAATGGTGAACTCCTTTAGCTTTTTCTTGGGTGGCAAGCTATCTGACCTTCAATTCTAAATGACAGACTTCCTGGGAAGAGTAATCTTGGTTGTATGTTCTTTTCATCACTTTGAATATTTCTTGCCAATTCCTTCTGGCCTGCAAACTTTCTTTTGAGAAATCAATTGATAAGTTTTATGGGAACTCTCTTGTAGATAACTATCTTGCTGCTTTTAGGATTCTCTTTTGATTTAACCTTTAGAATCTTAATTATGATGTGTCTCAGTGTGTTTCTTTGGGTTCATCTAGTTTGGGGCACTGTGCCTCCTGGACTTGTATGCTTGTTTCCTTCACCAAGTTGGAGAAGTTTTCTGTCATTACTTTTTCACGTACGTTTTCAAATTGCTGCTCTCTTCCCCTCTGCCATCCCTATTATGCAAATATTGGTATGCTTGAAGCCATCCCACAGGCTCCTTATACTATCCTGATTTTTTTTTATTCCTTTTTTCCTTTTGCTGCTCTGATTGGGTGTTTTCTGCTTCCTATCTTCCATCTCTATTTGATCCTCTGCTTCATCTACTGCACTGTTGATTTCCTTTAACATATTCTTCATTTCAGTTAATGTATTCATCTCTGACTGGTTCTTTTCATGTTTTTTTTTTATCTTTGTTTTTACATTTCCTATTTCTTTGTTGAAGTTCTCAGATATTATTGAGTATCCTGATAAACAGTGTTTTGACTCTGCATCTGGTAGATTGCTTGTCTACATTTTGCTTAGGTTTTTTCCTGGAGTTTTGTCATTCTTTCATTTGGGACATGTTTCTTTGTCTCCTTATTTTGGCACTCTCTTTGTGTTTGTTTCTATTTATTTGGTAGAGCTGCTACATCTCCCAGGCTTAGTAGAGTGGCCTTATAAGTAGGTGTCCTGTAGGGCTTAATGGAACAGCCTCCCTGATCACCTGAGCTGAGCACTCCAGGTGCACCCCGCCTTGTGTGGGCTGTGTACACCCTCCTGTTTTAGTTGAGCCTTGCAGATTGCTGTTGGCACATCAATGAGATTTTTCCATAGGCCAATTGGCTTTAAGGACTGGCTCGACCACCATGGAGGATTAGGTATGCAGGGGCCCACCTCACAGAGCAGGACTTTCTTTAGCAGGGCTCTGGTGCTGCAGGGTTTGTCCCTTGTGTTGCTTGTGGAGGTGGCTGGGTGGTGTTTCAATGTGGTCTGATGTTCGGGACCGCCCTGCCTGGTCTCAGGAAGCTGTGACCCCCCGTGACTTAGGCTGAGTGAGAGACCTCCAGACCAGGAGCCACTAAGGAGACAAAACTTATTCCCCTGGCATGAACGCTACCTGTTCTGTGCTTGGCCTTTAATGCTTGATCAGTTAATCAATGATGGGTATGATTCCTCAAGGAAAGAACAACCTAAGACAGGTACTGATCACATAAAGGCCTCTGGGATGAGACTCACAGGGCTGTGGAAATGAAGGGGCTGTGGAAAGGAAGGGGTGATCGACATCAACCCCTACCCACTCTAAGCCTGAGTCTTTGTACTTAGATGTGAGAAATCCAAGTCTCCTGGCTGCCTCTGTCTCCTGCCCTTCTCAGAGCTAAGCAAATAGCCAAAGGGTGCAACTCAGACTAGAGATGGTGAACCCCCGGGGTAATCAGACCTGGGACATAGAATATGTAAGATCCTGTGAGATCTGTTTGTTGGAGGATGTTATTAACTTGGAATTTGAAGGCACAGACAGAAAACCAAAACTAGCCCTTTGAGCCATATAGTCCTTTCATATGATAAAACTCCAATCTCTGCCAAGAATCACAGCAGGAGTTCTGTTAGCATCTTTGTAAGTTACCTGTTCCCTTTGATCCTTTCTGCCAGACTGTGAATCCACAAACTGAGTAGGCTTTTCTCAATAAAAATCTGCCTGGGAATGGACACGGAGCGCTCCCCACTAGAGGGGGTGGCCATGTTCTCTATATCTCCACAGAATCATGGTAGGTTCTATGCATTACGCATATTTTAATAAACATCCACAGCTGAGATGAATACCGTGGGACAGCCAGGATGGTATTCTTTCACAGTCTGAAGCTGTCTACTGGGTGTGCTGGTTCTGGAGACTCCCAGGGGGTGCAGGCGAAGGTTAGCTGCCAACTATGCTCTGCCCGAGAGAGGTCAAACTGGAAACCAATGCTGGTTGCTGCTAATGTCGGGCATGGGGCCAGTTAGTAAGAGGTATGGGGCACATTGAGGCTAGATGCTACTTATTTGAGAGATTTTAGGAGTCTGAAGCATGAATCAGTACAGGTCATCTGTATGAAACAGCTACTGAAAAGGACTTGGCTGGGCCTACAAGGTACAGGGAATCAGTAGGGCAGGACAAATAATGTTACCCAGAAGACTCAGACCCACCTGCCTCCTGTTAGGGGAGGGCTCAGAAAAGTAACAATGGCCACTGCTAGCACTCAGGAGAAAGCTGCCCTCCTGCTCTTACCCTGATACCAGACAATTTAGTTTCTCCCCATATGTCCTTGGTGCCTTTTGTGCTGCTGCCCCAGTGCTAGAGCTCAGAGTGAGTGAGTCCAGGAAAATTTTTCTGTGGGACCCCAGCTTCCCTCCATCTCACTCAGCCACAACCCCCACTGTTTTTTTTTTTCAGCCAGAAATTACAGAAACTTCTCTTCCTGGCCCTAGAACCCTTGGCTTGGGGGCCTGGTGTCAGGCTGGGACCCCTTGTTCCACAGGTGGGACCTCCACAGCAAATATATCCCTCCTGATTTTATTTGCCATGCATGGGTGTCAGACCAGCAGTTCCAAATCCCGACCCCTCCTACCAGTCTCACTGCAGTTTCTTCTTTACACCCTTAGTTGTAGGACTTTTGTTCACCTAAACTAAAGGAGGTTCTGGATGATGGTTGTTCTGTGGTTTAGTTGTAATTTTGATGTGCTTGTGGAAAGATTCAAGGACTACCTTTATCTATACTGCCATCTTTTAAAATTTTCTTTATTTAAAAAAAATTAAACTTTATTTTTTACATATCTTTTAAAATGTGTTTTCATAATGTAAAAATTTTATTGTTGTACCATTATAGTTGTCCCCATTTCCCCCTGTTACTCTCCCCTGCCCTACCCATCCTCACCTCCCACATTCAATCGTCCTCCCATCTCGTTGTCTTTGTCCATGGGTCCTTTATACACGTTCCTTGACGACCCTTCCCTGCCCCGTTATCGCTCTCATCCCTCCCTCTGGTTACTGTCAGTTTGTTGTTTATTTCTATGTCTCTGGTTACATTTTGCTTGCTTATATGTTATGTTGATTAAGTCCACTTATACATGAGATCACATGGTATTTGTCTTTTACCTGGATTACAAATCAACAAACAACAAGTGCAGGGAGGCTGTTGAGAAGAGAATCCTAGTACACTATTGGGAATGCTGACTGGTACAGCCACTGTAGAAAATGGTATGAAATTTCCTCAAAAACCTAAAAATGGAACTGGCTTTTGACCCAGCATTCCACTGCTGGGATTATATCCTAAGAATCCTGAAACACCAATTCAAAAGAACCTATGCACCCCAGTACAGGGGTGCAACCTTCACCTGCACCCCCTGGGAGGCCCCAGAACCAGCACATCCCAGTTCTTAGTAGCGCGATTTATAATAGCCAAGTGCTGGGAACAGCTTAAGTGTCCATCAGTAAATGAGTGGATCAAAAAACTGGAACATTTACACAATAGAATACTACACAGCAGAAAGGAAGAAGGAACTCCTACCTTTCGCAGCAGCGTGAACAGAACTAGAGAGCATTTTGCTAAGTGATATACTGCCATCTTGACTGGACCCCAAGGAATGACTTATTTCTAAATTCAGTCACCTTTATATTCACTTCAACATTTACAATTACCAAGACAAGCTAATATAAAAACTAAACAAGAAATAAAGAATTATAGAAGTCAAAGAGGATAATGGAAGAGGCATTATAAATTTGTAAAAGCAAAATACCAAAACTTTTTAAGGTAATGAAAAACAACTTTTATTTAAAAAATATTTTAAAACTAGCCAGGTAGTTTTATTAATGAATTTTCTAGTTCTACATTAGGTTTGTTTACAGAAATTATTGCGGATTATTCAGAATCAGATTCTAGAGGCCTCCTGCTAGAAGTTACATTTATTCATTTTTGTTTCATCTCCCCCCAAACCCCTGTAATAATAAAATTTAGTTGTATCAATGTCTGTATGCAAGTACCTCTTATATCCGCCATAGTTTTAAAAGGTGTAACGATACCTTTCCAGTGATACCCTTTGTTTGACTCATCTTTATTTGGTCCTTTATTTGCTGCAGCTGTTCCTGAGGGTAGCTATTCCTATTTTTCATTATAAAAGACTTGTCAAATTAATACTCAATTTTGGGTGAAGTTTTGAATCTTCCTACTGGTATCTTTAATATCTCCCTGATTGGTCATGATATCTCACTGATCGGCCATGATATCTCTCTAATATGACATGATCACTCTGAGTGATCTGAATAGCCACAAGATGTCTGCAATTGGCTACCAGATCTGTCAGAATGGCCATGAAATCTCTTTGGATGGCCCTGAGATCTTTCTGGGGGGGGGGATATGAGATCTCTCTGATTAATCATAAGATCTATTTGGCCTTGAGATGTCTCTGGTTAAAGATGAGATATCTATAAATAACCTCTGGATCTCTCTGAATAGTGCCAATTTTCTTCCAACTGGCCTTGAGATTCTCTTTTGATTGGCTTCGATTCCTCACTGCTTAGGCCTTAGAATAATCACTGCACTTCTCCTGCTTACAGAGTGCCTGTTTGAAGGGCTTTGTTGATTTCAATCTAGAACATAGGTGGCAAACATAAGGCCTGCAGGTCGAATCTGACTCTCCATTTTGTTTTATCTGGCCTGGCACCTTGTTTCTACCCAGCAGCAGTGCAGAGCTCCTTGCCCCTAGTTAAGGAGTAGTTATATTTATACAGTCCTAAAATTATACTCAGCCCTTTGAAGGAAACTGTGAGGCTGATGTGGCTCCTGGTGAAAATGAGTTTGACACCCCTGATCTAGAAGGTCCCCAGCGTGGTTTTTTTATTTCTTTCCTCAGTGTTGTTCCTGGATATTGAGGATTCAGCATTTCATCGCTGAATTGAAACTGAGTTCTTCTTTCTCTCATTTTATGTCTCATTCTTATTTTCTTCAAAGTTTGGATATTCTATCTTTCTAAGAATTATAATGTTATCATTTATTGATATGATCATGTGATTTTTTTCTTCTTTAGCCTGTGGGTGTGGTGGATTACATTGATTTTTTAATCACCTATTTATTAGAACACAATTCAAGCATTTTGCTTCCTTGATTCCTTCAAACGTAGTTGCTGAATTCTTATGGGAACACAATAAAGATATGAATACAGCATGAAAAATAAATTTTAAACCATTTACTTCAACAAGCTACTAGTAATTTTAATATTATATTTATTTTATTGAAAAGTTAAGCCCTCATGGCAGTGAAGTAGGTGGTAGTGGAGCCCAGTTCTCCTTGTGTCAAGCTGGAACACCTAGCTGATCTTCCAAGGAACAAAGTGAACAAC
Organism: Tonatia bakeri; assembly: GCA_004024845.1. NCBI lineage: Eukaryota > Metazoa > Chordata > Mammalia > Chiroptera > Phyllostomidae > Tonatia > Tonatia bakeri. The sequence goes on along the minus strand of PVIA01002473.1, from coordinate 76,643 downwards.
CAATGGAATCCCAGCTTACATGAAGTTTGGAGACAAAAAATTGCAGAGGACATTGAAAACCGGACAGTGAGGAGAGCGCGATAGGACGATAAGTTCCCTGGGATCTGCGCCCGGACCAAGGCTGCTGTGGCCCCCGCCTGGCGCCTGCTGAAGGATACCAGGAGGAGAGTTAGAGCACCAGCTCCCTCTCCTGCCAGAACAGGGAGGGCAGCCTGGCACTAGGAGGGACCAGAGTGCTAAAAATCGCCGGGGGAAGTAGAAACGAAGTGGGAGACACAGAGGTGGTATACACCTGCTGGGACTGTGGACATGGCACCAGAGAAACTGGGGTGCTGGTGACACCTGGAGAAGGAGGAGTTGGGCTGTGTCAGACCATGACTTGGATAGTCTCTGGACTGGTAGAAAAAGTGGGGCTGTGTGGTACGCCTGTTAAGAATGGAGGGCAGCTGCTTTGTAAGGAACTCTCCAGCAGCAGCTGGTGCCCACGGGGGAAGATTTCACCTGTGCTTACCCAGAGTGAGTAGAGGGGAACCATGCCCCCTGCTGCTCTGGCACTGCGTGCACAAAGACAGTAGCCGAGCTGAACCTTGCACCCTGCCTGTCTGGCACTGTGTGCACCTGGAGTGAGTGGAGTGGAACCATGTGCCCTGCAGCTCTGGTACTACACGCACAAAGACAGTGGTAGGGGGAACCATGTGGTCCCCCTTGGGCTCTGTGCCAGAGATTGACTCACGCTGCAAGCAGCTGAGTGGCTGATTTAAGCCTGGCAGCTCAGGGAAGACCTGTGCTGGAGGCTGGGAAACCAAATAGTGCAACCCAAAGCTGGTTCCCATCCTCTCAGAACCAAAGGAAGGGAGAAAAGTGAAGCCCATCCCCCTCTTCCTATAGCATCTACGAAGACCAGCAGACCAAATGAACAGATTTAAATTCAACAGGAGGCTTATTATTATCTTTTTTAAAAAATTTTTGGATCCTCTCTCTTCCCTCAACACTGCCCCCTTTTTTGAATCTTCTTCCAAGTGAAATGATAAGACATGGAGTTACAAAGGGTCCAGAGACAGATCAAAAGGGAGAACACAAGGCTAACCCCAAAAACCGAGAAACTGAGAAAAATGTCACTTTGCTGTCCCACAGAGCTGGCATTTTATTGTGTATGTGTATTATTAGCTTACAATTATTTTTTACCACTTTGATTTTATTAGTATTTTTTAAATTTCTCTTCCTTATGTTTAGTTTTCCTCAATTTATTCCGTTAATTGCATTGCTTGACTGGTTTTCCTTATTCTCCCTCTATATGATATTTTAATTTTCCATTTTTCACTTCACCCGTGTTCCAATAACACCCAACTCTTGATCCGGAACTTTCTATTCTGTTTATCCAAGTCATTTATTTCTTCTCATATTATTGTTGTTCCAGTACCATTATAAATAAATGTTGTTCCATACAATTGTACATACTACACAGCAACCTTCCATGATCTTAGCCCACTTCACTTTAACCCTAATCATTAGTATTGTTGTGGTTAATTCTATTCTCTCTTACACTACATCTACTTTCTATACTTTAAGCTCACTATATATCATCATCTAACCTTGCACAAGAACTCTGTTTTCTGGATTCAGCTCACAATCATCCTCCCCTCTAACAAGAGTCTTATCTCTCTTTCACCTTTTATAGAAAGTGGCTAATTGAGTGAAATACCACAGTTAATGCTATACTTATCCAAAGAATCTCCTCTCTCTTCTCTACTTGCTGGTACTTTAAATCCCATAAAAACACTTTTTTTAATTCATTTTGCTCACCCCCTGCCACTGAGCACAAGAATATGTGAGAGCTACAAATACCACTATACATGCTGGAGGAGAACAACCACCAATAAAGGAACCACCAAAAAGTACAAATCCAAGCGCAACAACAGAGCTCACAAAATCAGAAGGGCAAACGTACAGCATCCAGTCAAGGAGATCAAAGACCATACCATTGAACCTCATAAAACTCCTACCATAGAAGTTCACCCTACAAAGAGAGCTGACAAAGTGAAACATTAGGAAGCACAGAAAAAAAAAAGTCAACTAAAATGGGGAGACAACTAAAATGACAAAATTCTAAGACAAAGAGAGAATCTTAAGGGCAACAAGGGAGAAAAAGGAAGTAACATACAAAGGAGCCCTGAAAAGGCTAGCAGCTGATTTCTCAATGGAAACACTTCAAGCCAGAAGAGAATGGCAAGAAATACTCCAAATAATGAAAGCCAGAGGCCTGCAACCAAGATTATTCTACCCAGCAAGGCTCTCAATTAAAATGGAAGGCCAAATAAGGAGCTTCCAGGACAAAAGAAGTCTAAAAGAATACACCTGCTCCAAACCAGCTCTGCAAGAGATGCTAAAGACACTGCTTTAAGAACAGGAATGAAGACAGTGAGAGAGAGAGGAATACAGGTATGAAAAACGGAAATGAATAAGCACCTATCAATAATACCCTTAAAAGTAAATAGATTAAATGCTCCCATCAAAAGACATACCTCAGAACAAAAGAACTACAGAGACTGAAAGTGAAAGACTGAAAGCAAATATTCCAAGCAAACTGACAGGAAAAAAAAAGGCCAGGGTAGCAATACTCACATCAGACAAAATACACTTGAAGAGCCATAAAAAGATACCGAGAAGGTCACTTCATGATACTCAAGGGAAGAATCCACCAAGAAGACATCAACATTGTAAATATACATGCACTCAACATAGGAGCACTCAAATACATAAAGAAAATCTTGGAGGACTTCAAGAAAGATACTGACAGCAACACAATTATAGTAGGAGATTTTAACACCCCACTGTCAACAAATGGACAGATATTCCAAACAAAATATCAACAAAGATATTGTGGCATTGAACAATGCCATAGATGAGATGGACTTAACTGATGTATACAGAGCCTTTCATCCCAAAGAAGCACAGTACACATTCTTTTCAAGTGCACCTGAAACATTTTCAAAGATAAAACATATGATACGACACAAAACAAGCTGCAACAAATTTAAGAAAACTGACATCATATCAAGCATTTTTTCCAGCCACAAAGGGCTGAAACTAGAAACTAACCTGAGGGAAAAAACTCAAAAACAGTCAAACTCATGGAGATTGAACAGCGTGCTATTAAACAATGAATGGGTCAAGAAGGAGATCAAAAAGGAAATAAGAAAAATTTCTGGAAACAAATGAAAATAAACTCACAACAACCCCAAACTTATGGGACATAGCAAAGGTAGTCCTGAGAGGGAAATTCATAGCTATAGAGGCTTACCTAAAAAAAAAATTACAAACATTTCAAATAAACAACCTAACCCTACACCTACAAGAACTTGAAGAACAACAAAGACAGCCCAGAGAAAGTAGAAGGAGAGAAATAACCAAGATCAGAGCAGAATTAAATGTCATAGAGAATAAAAGCACAATTCTAAGGATCAATGAATCCAGGAGCTGGTTCTTTGGAAAGATAAATTAAATTGACAAGCCTTTAAGCAGGCTCATCAAGGAAAAAAGAGACAAGACCCAAATAAACACAATCAGAAATGAAAGAGGAGAGATTACAACTGTAACCAAAGAAATACACAGGATTGTAAGAAATTACTATGAAGAACTACATGCCAAGAAATTTGAAAACCTAGGGGAAATGGACAAATTTCTAGAAAAATATAATCTTCCAAAACTCAATGAAGAAGAAGTATAAAGCCTGAGCAGATCAATAACAGCTGATGAAATTGAAGTAGTAATCAAAAAATTCCCAACACACAAAATCCCTGGACCAGACGGTTTCAGAGGAGAAGTCTACAAAACATTTAAGGAAGAGCTAACCCCTGTTCTTCACAGACTATCCCAAAAAAATCCATGAAGGTGGAAGACTCTCAAACTCTTTTTATGAGGCCAGCATCATCATAATCCCAAAACCAAATAAAGATATAATGAAGAAAGAAAACTTCAGACCAGTATCACTGATGAACATAGATGCAAAATTCCTCAACAAAATATTGGCCAACTGCATCCAGCAATACATTAAAAAGACCATACAGCACGGCCAAGTGGGATTCATCCCAGAGATGCAAGGATGGTACAACATTCACAAATCGGTAAAACTAATACATCACATAAACAAAAGCAAAGACAAAAATCACATGATCATATCAATAGATGCAGAGAAAAGATTTCATAAGGAACAGCACCCATTTGTGATAAAAACACTCAGCAAAGTGGGAATAGAGGCAACATTCCTCAACATATTAAAGGCCATATATGAGAGCCCTACAGCCAACATCATACTCAATGGACAGAAACTAAAAACTTTCTCACTAACATCAGGAACAAGACAAGGCTGTCCACTTTTACTACTCATATTCAACATAGTATTGGAAGTCCTAGCCACAGCAATCAGACAAGAAAAGGAAATAAAAGGCATCCAAATTGGAAAAGAGGAAACAAAACTGTCATTGTTTGCAGATGATATGATAGTGTACATAGAAAACCCTATAGACTCCACCAAAAAATTGCTTGATCTAATAAATGAATTAGGCAAAACAGCAGGATACAAAGTCAATATTCAGAAATCAACGGCATTTTTGTATCTCAACAATGAAACATTAGAAACAGAAATCAGGGAAAAAAATCCCATTTGTTATAGCAACAAGAAAAATAAAGTACTTAGAAATAAACCTAACCAAGGAGGTAAAAGACCTGAACTCAGAAAACTGCATAATACTGAAGAAAGAAATCAAGTAAGACAAATAAATGGAAACATATACCATGTTCATGGACTGGAAGAATTAACATCATCAAAATGTCCCTATTACTCAAAACAATTTAGAGATTCAACACAAAACCTATTAAAGTACCAATGGCATATTTCATAGATATAGATCAAACACTTCAAAAATTTACATGGAATCTAAATGACTCTAAGCTGCTGCACCAACTTTGAGCAACAAGAGCAAAGCAGGAGGTATCACAATACCTGATGTCAAACTGTATTACAAGACCACTGTAACCAAGACCACTGTAGCATAAAACAAACACATTTATCAATGGAACAGAACATAGAGCCCAAAAATAAAACAAAATCTCTATGGTCAATTAATATATGACAAAGGGGGCAGCAACGTAAAATGGAGTAAAAATAGCCTCTTCAACAAATGGTGTTGGGAGAACTGGACAGCTACATGCAAAAAAATGAAACTCAGGCACCAACTTACACCATACACAAAAATAAATTCAAGGTGGGTAAATGATTTAAACATAAGTTGTGACACCATTATAGTCCTAGAGGAGAATATAGGCAGGAAAATCTCAGATGTTCCACACAGCCATATTTTCACTGATATATTCCCTACAGCAAGGACCATAAAGGAAAGAATAAACAAATGGGACTTCATCAAAGTAAAAAGCTTCTTCATGGCTAAATGAAACAGCATTGAAATGAAAAGAGAACCAACGGTATGGGAAAACATATTTGCCAATGATACCTCAGGCAAGGGTTTGATCTCTAAAATATATAAAGAATTCACACAATTCCATGCTAAGAAGACAAGTAACCCAATTAAAAAATGGGCAAAGGACTTGAACAGATCCTTTTCCAAGGAGGACCTACAGAGGGTCCAGAGATATATGAAAGGATGCTCAGTATCACTAGCTATCAGAGAGATGCAAATTCAAACCACAATGAGATACCATTTCAGAATGGCCATCATAAACAAAGCAACAAACAACAAATGTTGGAGAAAGTGTGTAGAAAAGGGAACCCTAGTGCACTGTTAGTGGGACTGCAGACTTGTGCAAGCACTATGGAAAACAGGATGGAATTTCCTCACAAAACAACATGGAAATGCCTTTTAACCTGGCAATTCCACTATTAGGATTATATCCTAAGAACCCTGAAACACCAGTCCTAAAGAACCTATGCACCCCAATGTTCATAGTAGCACAATTTATAATAGCCAAGTGGTGGAAGCAGCCCAAGTGCCTCTCAGTAAATGAACAGAAGAACAACAACAACAAAAATGGTACATCTACACAGTGGAATTCTACATGGTACAAAGAAAGAAGGAGCTCCTACCCTTTGCAACAGCATGGATGGAATTGGAGAGCATTATGCTAAGTGAAATAAGCCAGGCAATGAAAAACAAATACCATATGACCTCACCATTAACAGGAACCTAATCAACAAAATGAACAAGCAAGTAAAGTACAGCCAAAGACATTGAAATGAAGAACAGGCTGACAGTGATCAGAAGGGAAAGGGGAAAAAGGGTGAAGGGTTTACAGGAACAATTATAAAGGACATATGGACAACAACAAGGGGGGGTAAAAATGGGGGAGAGAGGTGGGAAAGGTTGGGGTGGTGGGGAGGGGTGGGGCTAAAAGGCAGAAAACTGTACTTTGAAAATAATAAAACAATTAAATAAATAAATATCAAAAAAAAAGAATAAAAGCATTCTTCCATTAACTAAATTAATAATATTTAGCCAAATAGAAAGTTAGAAGGTAAGGGGAAGCCAAAACTTTCAATGTGCAAAATATGTTTAAATTAGTATAATTTACTTCAAAATCTAAGAGATATGGCACACACACAAATCGATATAAAGATGATGTATTATAGGATTATATACTTAAAACTTATAATTGTATTAACCAATGTTACCCCAATAAATTTAATAAAAAAGGTATGGCAAAATCTAGGGAAAAAAAAGTTAAGCCCTGGTTTGAAACACTACATATTAAATTTACCTTAGATAAATGATTAAGGGAAACATTACAGTTAAAGGAATGAACAACAGCACATAACCTGCTGAATATTAAAACTCTATGGGAATGATCTTGAATAAGAAAGCAGTTTTAAAATTAGATAAAAGTAATTAAGCTTATCACATAACAATAGTTATTAATTAATAAACAAAAATAAGAGTTAAGTTAGTCCTTCATTCTTGTTAGTGAGTTGACAAGCTGGTCACATAATCATCTGAACTACCTATGAGGGAAAGTGACATAAAGCTTTATTACAAGGAAAAAAATACTTGTTTTTCTTCTTTACTTGTTTTGATAGCTTTATTAAAGTATAACTGATGTATAAACTGAAGTAGAACTGACATACCAACATTATTTAAAGTGTACACTTTTGATAAATTCTGACATTTTAACACTTATGAAATTGCCACAATCAAGATCATGAACACATGCAATACCCCAAAGATTCCTTTTCCCCCTGATAATCCCTGCCTCATACCCTCCTTGCTTTTTCCCTGCTACTAGGCAATCATTGAGGTGATTCCTACCACTATAGATTAGTTTGATTTTCTAGAATTTTATATGAATGAAGTAATACAGAATAATAGACTCTTATTTTGCTTGGCTTCTTTACACAGCATAATTGTATTGAGATTCATCCATTGGTTTTTTTCACGTATTGACAGTTTATTCCTTTTTCATTGCTGGGGTACACTACTGGATCAAGAATATACCACCGTTTGTTTATCCATATACTTGTTTATGAATGTCTGCATTGTTTTAGTTTTTTGGCTATTACAGCTCAAGCTGCTATGAATATTCCTGTTTGTGTTTGAATGGACATGATTTCATTTATCTTGGATAAATATACAGAAAAGGGACAGCTAGATTGGATATTTAACTGTTAAAAGAACTCCAAAATGGTTTTCAAAAGCAGTTATGCAGTTTAACATTCCCACCAGAAGTATAAGAAGGTTCCAGTTTTCTAAATCCTCAACACTTGGTATGGCCATCCCATTTCCTCCCACCCCCCAACTTGAGTCACTCTAATAGGTGTCTAGCAATTTACTGTGGATTTAATTTGCATTTTCCTAATGAGTAGTGATGCTTATTTTCTTTACATGTATTTATTTCCTATCTGGGTATCTTCTTTGGTAAAGTATTTGTTCAAATTCTTTGCCCATTTAAAAAATATTTGGGTTGCTTTAAATAAAAAAGCCCTGGCTAGGGTGGCTCAGGGGATTGAGTGCTGGCCTGTGAATCAAAGGGTTGCTGGTTCGATTCCCAGTCAGGGCGCATGCCTGGGTTGTGGGCTAGGACCCCAGTAGGAGGCACACAGGAGGTAGCCACACATTGATGTTTCTCTCCCTCTCTTTCTTCTTCCCTTCCCCTCTCTCTAAATATAAATAAAATAATCTTTAAAAAAATTAAAAACATATACACATATGTATCTGTTTTCTTATTTCTGAGTTTTGACAGTTATTTTTTCTGGATAGAGGTACATAATCAGATATATGACCGGCAAATATTTTCTCTAGGATCAGGGGTATCAAACACATTTTCGCTGGGGGCCATATCTGCCTCATGGTTGCCTTCACAGGGCCAAAATAATTTTAGGACTGTATAAATGCAACTATTCCTTAACTGTTAAGGAGATGAAATTATGTTCGGCCCTTTGAAGGCAATCATGAGGCTGATGTTGTCTCTGGTGAAAATGAGTTTGACACTCATCTTAGATTGTGGCTTGTCTTTTCATTCTCTTAATGTCTTTTAAAGACTAGAAGTTTCTAAAAAACATTTTTGATGAAAGCCAATTTATCAAGTTGTTCTTTCATGGATTATTTTAATGTCATATCTAAGACATCTTTTCTTAATCCAACATCACAAAGATTTCCCTTGATGTTGTCTTCTAGAGGTTTTATAACTTTAGTTTTTTCTCATTTAGGTCTACAACCCATGTGAGTTCATTTTTGTGAGTGGTGTAAGGTAAAGACTGAAATTTTTTTTCCTCTTGTATATGGATATCTAATAGTTCCAATCACCATTTGTTGAAAAGATTTTTCTTTCCATTTTGGGTGAAAATCAGTAGTCCTTAAGTCTGGCCCTACTTATGAACCCTCTACTATATTTCATTGATAAGATAATCTTGATTATTGTAGCTTTAAAATAAAAATCGAAACCAAATAGTATTACTCTCTAACATTGTCCTTTTTAAAGGACAATTTTTTTTTGTTTTAGTTATTCTAGATCCTAGAATCTAGGGCCTTAGGAATTCTACACAAATTTTAGAATCAGTTTTCCAAATTCTGCAAAAAAGCCTGTTAGAATTTTGGGCAGGACATCATTGACTCTGTAAATCAGTTTTGGGAAAATTTACGTTCACAATATAAAGTTTTCCACCAATAAGCATTGAATACCCCTCCTGTTATTTAGGTCTTCTTTAATCTTGCTCAATAACTTATAATTTTCAGTATACAGGCTTCTCCCCATCTTTTGTCAGATTTGTATGAAAGACACATCTCATATAAAATATGGTTATAGAGTAAATATATATTTCATATTTTTCTTTTATTTAAAATTATTGGGGTGACATTGGTTAATAAAATTATATAGGCTTGAAGTGTACAACTCTATGATAATATTCCACATTTTTGATGCTACTGTAAATAATATTGTTTTTAATTTTTAATTAACTGTGGCCAGTATATGTAAAGCTATTGATTTTTTAAAAAATATTTTATTTATTTATTTTCAGGGAGAGGGGAAGGGAAGGAGACAGAGAGGGAGAGAAACATCATTGTGTGAGAGAGAAACAGTTGCCTCGCGTACACCCCCAACCAGGAACCTGGCCGCAACCCAGGCATGGGCCCTGACTGGGAATTGAATTGGCAACCTTATGGTTTGCAGGCTGGCATTCAAACTAAGCCACACTAGCCAGGGTTAAAGCAACTGATTTTTGTATATTGATGTTATATTTTGCAACCTTGCTAGCCTCACTTACTACCTGTAGTCCTTTGTAGATTGCAGGGAATAATTTAATAAATGATTAATGTCATCTGTAAATAAAGTCAGTTTTCCTTCTTTGCAATTTGAATGCAAATTGTTGTTTTTTCTTGCTTGATTGTACTGACTAGAACCTACAGCATATTGAATAAAGGAAGAGAGAGTAAATATCCTTATTTTTCTTCTAGTTCTTGTGGTAATAGCATTTTTGTTCCTGTATTAAGTATGACATTAGCTGTAGATACCCTTGTCAAGTTGAGGAAATTGCCTTCAATTCCTTGAGAGTTTTTACTAGAAAAAAATGTGTGGACTTTTGTCAAGCTTGTCTGTAACTTGTCTATGATAGTATTCCACATTTTTGATGGTATCGTAAACAGTATCAAAATAGCACCGAGATGACATTTTTTAGAGTATTACTCAGGTGAAAAGAGTATTTTTTTGAACATTAAGCCAATCTTACACTGCTAGAATACACCAAACTGAGACATGATGTATTATCCCCTTTGAAATATTGTTGAATGCAATATACTAAAAATTTGTACAAACTTTCTGTCTGCATTCATCATGGTGCACAATTTTAGTTATATAATGTTTCTTTCTGGTTTTGGAATCACGGTAATAGTCACATGGGATGAGTTGGAAAGTAGTCCATCCATTTCAGTTTTATGGATGAGTTTGTGTGTTACTTCTTTTAACTATTTCATAGATTTTACTAGTGAAGGCATTAGGGTTGGAATTTTGTGTGTGTGTGTGAGAAAGTTTGTAATTGCCAATTAAATTTCTTTACTACATTAAGGACTATTCACTTTATCTATTTCTTCATGAATGAGGTTCTTGGTATGTGTCTTCCAAGAAATTTGTAAATATAATTTAAGTTGTGAATTTAATGGCATAAAGTCATTCATACTACTTCTTTATTGTTCTTTTAATAGACAAAATCTGTAATGATGCCTTTTCTTTATTTTCAAATCAGTATAGCTAGAGGTTTATCAATTTCATTGAAATTCTCAAAGAAACAGCTTTTGCTGTAATCAATTTTTCCTTCTACTTAAATTTAAAAAGTTAAATTTATTGGGGTGACATTGGTTAATAAAAGATTCAACTCTATAATACAATACTTGTACATTGCATTGTATACTTACCACCCAAAGTCTAGTCTTCCATCACTATATATATGACCTGTTTTCACACAACTCTCCCCCATTCCTCTCTGGTAAACACCTTACTATTGTCTACGTATATGAGTTTGTTTTGTTTGTTCATTACTTTCTCTTTAATATCCCACATATAGTGAAATCATATGGTTCTTGTCCTTTTCCATTTCACTTATTTCACTTAGCATGACACTCTCAAGATCCATTCATGTGGGTGCAAATGTCAAAATTTCACCCTTTTTATGGCTAAATACTATTCCATTTTATATATGTACTACATCTTTATACACTAATCCACTGAAGAAAACTTATGTTGTTTTCATGTCATGGGCACTGTTAATAATAATACTGCAATAAACATAGGGGTATATGTGTCTTCACAAAAAATGTTCTCAAAATTTTCAGGTAGATACGCAGAGGGATGACTGCTAAATCAAAGGTAAAATCGTACCTTTTGAGGATCCTTCATGTTGTCTTCTATAGTGGCTGTAGAATATAATGGCAATTTACATTCCTATCAGTACTGTATAAGGGTTCGTTTTTATCCAACCCTCTCCAACAGTTGTTACTTCTAGTCTTGTTGATAATAGCCATTCTACAGGTGTGAGGTGCTATCTCATTGTGGTTTTGATTTGCATTTTCACTGTAGCTAGTAAATTTGAAAAGTCTTTTTATGTAGCTGATGTCCATTTGTATGTCTTCTTGGGAAAAGTGCCTATTCAGGTCCTATGTCTATTTTTTAAAATGATTTTTTTGTTGTTGTTGTTGAGTTGTATGATTCTTTACCTACTTTTGATATTAGCCCCTTACTGAAGGTACTGTTTGCAAATATCTTCTTCCATTTTGTTGGTTATCTTTTGTTTGGTTGATAGTTTCTTTTACTCTGCAGAAGCTTTTTAGTTTGATGTAGTCCTGTTTATTTATTGTTGCTTTTACTTCTCTTGCCTTTGGGGTCTAGTTCACAAAAACCTCTCTGACACCAATGACCAAAAGTTTACCACCTATGTTTTTCCTATGCACTTTATTGTTTCAGGTCTTATCATTAAGTCCTTAATCCTTTTTGAGTTAATTTTTGTAGACTGACTCAGAAAGCTGTCTAGTTTCATTCTTCTGCACATGGCTTTCCAATTTTCCCAACACCATTTATTGAAGAGGATTCCTTCTTTCTCCACTGTATTTGTTGTTGTTGTTTTTTTTTTGCCTCCTTTGTCAAAAATTAGTTGTCCATATATGTGTGAGTTTGTGTCTGGACTGTCAATCTGTTCTATTGGTCTATTTTTCTGCCAGTACCATACTGTTTTGATTATTGTAACTTTGCAGCATAATTTGATGCCAGGCAGTGTGAGATACATCCAGCTTTGTTATTTTGTCTCAGGATTGCTTCAGGTATTTGTGGTCTTTTGTAGTTTCATAAAAGTTTGAACAACTTTTTTGCTCTATTTCTTTGAAAAAAAAAAAAAGCCATTGGGACTTTGATGGGGATAGCAACTAATCTGTATATTGCTTTAGGTAATATGGCTATTTTAAATATGTTCTTTCAATATATGAACACACCTTTCCATTTCTTTCTGTGTTCTTCAATTTCCTTCAACAGTGTCCTTGTAGTTTATAGTGTATAGATTCTTGACATTCTTTGTTATGTTTATTCCTAGGTATTAATTCTTTTTATTGCAACTGCAAATGGAATTGTTTCCATAATTTTCCCCTTGATTTTCATTGTTAGTATATAGGAATGCAATGGATTTTTATAAACTGATTTTGTATCCTATATTTTTACTACATTGGTTTATAATAGTCTTTTGTTGGAATCTTTAGGTTTCCTATATTATACAGACTCATGTCAAATGCAAAAAGTGAAAATTTTAACTTCTTCATTTCCAATTTGGATGCCTTTTGTTTCTTTCTATAGCCTGATAGCTCTGGCTATGACTTTCAGTACTAAGTTGAAAAACAGTGGTGAGAATGGGTGTCCTTGTCTTGTTCCTGATTTTAGAGGAAAAACTTTCACTTTTTCACACTGACTTTGATACTAGCTGAAAGTTTGTCATAATGCCCGTAATTATGTTGAGGTAATTTCCTTCTGTACCAATTTTATAAAGTGTTTTAAACACAAGTGGATGTTGTACAACATCAATTGGTTTTTCTGCATCTAGCCATATAATTATCTTTTATTTTGTTAATGTGGTATATGTGTCCCATTGTTAATTTGGATATGGTGAAACATCCTTGCATTCCTAGGATAAACCCCAATTGACTGTGAAGTATTATATTCTCTTTTTAATGTATTTTGTTTAGTATTTTTGCATATATGTTCATCAGAGATACTGTTTTGCAATTTTTATTGTTGCCTTTGCTAGGTTTTAGTATCAGTATATTGTTAGCCTCATAAAATGAGTTACAAAGTATTATCTCTCCTTCAATCTTTTGGAATAGTTTGAGAATAGGTATGAAACCTTTGAATATTTGGTAGAATTCACTAGGGAAGTCACGTGGTCCTGGATTTATTTGTGGGGAGGTTTTGATGACTGATTCAATTCAGATTTTCCAGTTTTCATGACTTAGTCCAGAAAGGTTATATAGTTCTAAAAGCTAGTTCATTTTTCCTACGTTATTGAATTTGGTGGTGTATAGACTTTCATAGTATTCTTGTGTAGTCCTTTGTATTTCTGTGGTATCCACTGTAAGCTCTCCTCTTTCATTTTGTTTTAAATATGTCTTATTGATTATGCTATTACAGTTGTCCCACTTCCCCCTTCACTCCCCTCCACCCTGTACACCCCCTCCCACCCACATTCTCCCCCTTTAGTTCATGTCCATGGGTCCTACATATAACTTCTTTGGCTTCTACATTTCCTATACTATTCTTGCCCTCCCCCTGTCTATTTTCTACCTACCATCTACACTACTTATTCTCTGTACCTTTTCCCCCACTCTCCCCCTCCTACTCCCCTGTTGATAACCCTCCATGTGATCTCCATTTCTGTGGTTCTGTTCCTGTTCTAGTTGTTTGCTTAGTTTGCTTTTGTTTTTGTTTTAGGTGTGGTTGTTGATGATTGTAAGTTTGCTGTCATTTTACTATTCATATTTTTTATCCTCTTTTTCTTAGATAAGTCCCTTTAACGTTTCATATAGTAAGGGCTTGGTGATGATGAACTCCTTTAACTTGACCTCATTTGGGAAACACTTTAACTGCCCTTCCATTCTAAATGATAGCTTTGCTGGATAGAGTAATCTTGGATGAAGGACCTTGCCTTTCATGACTTCAAATAATCCTTTCCAGCCCCTTCTTGCCTGAAAGGTTTCTTTTGAGAAATCAACTGACAATCTTATGGGCACTCCTTTGTAGGCAACTGTCCCCTTTTCTCTTGCTGCTTTTAAGATTCTCTCCCTAATTTTAAACTTGGGTAATGTAATTATTATGTGTCTTGGTGTGTTCTTCCTTGGGTCCAACTTCTCTGGGACTCTCTGAGCTTCTGGGATTTCCTGGAAGTCTATTTCCTTTGCCAGATTGGGGAAGTTCTTCATTATTTGTTCAAATAACTTTTCCACTTGTTGCTCTTCCTCTTCTCCTTCTGGTAGCCCTATAATTAGGATATTGGAACGTTTAAAGATGTCCTGGAGGTTCCTAAGCCTCTTCTCATATTTTGAATTCTTGTTTCTTCATTATTTTCTGGTTGGATGTTTCTTTCTTCCTTCTGGTCTACACCATTGATTTGAGTCCCAGTTTTCTTTCCATCACTATTGGTTCCCTGTACTTTTTCCTTTATTTCACTAGGGAAATAGTGAAAGGTTTGGCCTTCATTTTTTCATCTAATTTGTGACCAAATTCAACCAATTCTGTGAGCATCCTGATTACCAGAGTTTTGAACTGTGCATCTGATAAGTTAGCTATCTCTTTAACACTTAGTTCTTTTGTTCTGGAGCTTTGACTTGTTCTTTCGTTTGGGCCCCCTTTTTTGTGTGTGTCTTGATGCGCATGTTACGTAGTGAGGGGTGGGGTGGGGTCTTAGGTGTTCACCAGGGATGGGTTGTGATGCTATATGTAGGGAAGTGGTCCAAGAGGGAACAATGGCACTTCCTCTGCTGTCTGCAGGATTTCAGTCACTTTCCCACTTCCCATAAGCAAATGGGGCCCTTCTGGTGCCAATTCCCACGTAGGTGGGTTTGTGTACATCTAGGACACTGTGTGTCTCTCCAAAGAATTTTCCTGTCAGGCTGGGAGTTTCTCCTGCTGTCTCAACCCCCACAGGTGTTTCCAATCAGTGGTTTGAGGCTTATTTCCCTGAGCTGGGGCCCTGGGTTGCACAGTGTGTCCCATTCCCCAGTTGTTTCTCCTGGTTTATCTGCAGTCGAATGTGGGACCACCCAGTCTGCAATCTGCCACCTCGCTGGGTCCACCCGCTGCTGCCTGGCTGCCCAGCAACAGCCTTGCACAGCCTGCTCCACAATCTGGTGCCTCACTGGGTCCTCCAGCTGCTGCCTTGCCATCCCCAGTCTTTACTGCGTGTCCTCTCTGTCTAACTGCTGATCTCCGCCCCTCTTACTGGTCTGGATGAATGTGTCTTCTTTAACTCCTTGGTTGTCAGACTTCCATACAGTTCGGTTTTCTGGCAATTCTGGTTGCTTTTTGTTTTGAAGTTGTTGTTGTCCTTCTTTTGGTTGTGGGAGGAGGCACAGTGTGTCTGCGTATGCCTCCATCTTGGCTGGAAGTCCTCCTCTTTCATTTTTTAAAAAAAATATTATTTTTATTGTTGTTCAATTATAGTCGTCTCCATTTTCCCTCATCTGCTCTCCCCTGCCCCATCCATCTTCACCTCCCACCCTCAATCCTACCCTTTTGGTTTCTGACTTAGTTTGAGTGGGTTATCTTTCTTTCTTAGTGAATCTAGCCAGAGGTTTGTCAATTTAATTATTTTTTTTTCAAAGAATCAGCTCTTTGTTGCTATAAACTTTCTCTTGTTGCTGCATTCCAAAAAATTTTGACATATTACATTATCATTCTCATTTGTCTCTATGTATCTTTTGGTCTATTTTACTTCTTCTTTGACCCAGTTTATTAGCTTATTATTTAACTTCCACATATTTGAGTTTTTTCCAACTTTATTTTTTTGCAGTTGATTTCCAATTCTAAAGCATTATTATAGGAGAACATGTGTGATATGATTTCAACTTTCTTAAATTTGTTGAGGCTAACTTTTTGCCCCAACATATGGTCTATCCTTGAAAATGTTCCATATGCACTAGAAGAGAGTGAATGTTCTGGTGTTCTGGGATAAAAATCTCTACACGTATAGATCATATCCATTTGGTGTTATGTCATTTAAGGCTGAAATTCCTTACTGTTTTTCTCTTTGGATGATCTATCCATTGCTGTCAATGGGGTATTTAGGTCCTTTAATATAATGGTACTTTGTCAGTTTCTCCCTTTAGTTTTGTTAGTAATTGCTTTATATATTTTGGTGCTTCCAGGTTGGATGCATGTATGTGTTATGTCTTCTTGATGCATTGTCCCATTTATCAGAATAAAAGTCTTTGTCTCTTTTACCATTTTTACTTTGAAATCTATTTTGTCAGATATAAGTGCAGTGAAACACACTCTTCCCTGGATGCCATTTCTTGGAGATTCATCTTAAACCCCTTTACTCTGAGTCTATTTGTCCTTGTAGCTGAGATGTGTCTCCTGAAGGGAACATACAGTTAGGTCTTTTTTTTTTTTTAAAAAAAAATGCATCTGTTACTCTGTGTCTTTTTATCTGTGAGTTCAATCCACTTAGGTGCAGGGTGATTACTGATATATGGAGGTTCCCTGTAGCCAGTTTATCTTTTGTTTTCTGATTGCTCTGTTTCCATTAGTTATTTTTCCTTGTGTTTCTGTCTCCTATTTTAGCTTGCTGGTATTGTATGATTGTATTCCCTCAGTTTCCTCTATTTTATGGTATATGTTTTGTTTTGTTATAAGTTTTGTTTTGTGGTTACTATTAGGTTTATGCAAAAAGGTTTCCTATGTACAAATGTCTTTCTTCTTCTTATTGTATCTTATCTCCATTTACCTGTGGAACTTCAGTCATTCCCTCCTTCCTCTTTTATGTTTATTTTCACAAATTATCCCCCCCGCCTTTTTTTGCCATGCATTCATTTCTGAACTGTATAGCTGTTTTCTTTTTGAAAAAGTGCCTTTACCTACTTTAACTTTTGTGTTGTATTTATTCTTAAGTCCTACTCTGAACAAGGGTTGCAATTTTGTGTTGCTGCCAGTCAGTCACCTTGCTCACAGTTTTGTATCCTTTTGTCTTTTTGTTTCAGATAAAAGAATATCCTTATTTTCCATAATGCAGGTGATGTGATGGTAAATTTCTTCAGTTTTTTTTTTTTTTTAAATCTGGGAGAGCCTTTATTTCTTCTTCATATCTAACGTATAATTTTGTTGGATATATTATTCTTAGCTGGTAAGTTCTTCCTTTCAATATTTTGAATATTTTATTCCCCTCTCTCTTGTACTGTTGGGTTTCTCCTGAAAAAAAACAACAACCCCAAAACCCTGATATGTTACTGTAATGGGGTTTGCTTAATATGGCACAGTCTTCTTTTCCCTGGATGCTTTGAGAATTCTCTCTTTGTCATAAAAATCTGAGAGTTTTAGGGAAAGTCTTTTTGAATTGAGATAATTATGAGTTCTGTTAACGTCTTAGATTCCAAGGTCCAGCTCTTTCTATAGGTTTAAGATGTTCTCATCTATTATTTATTTGAACAGGCTCTCTATTCCATTCTCCCTGTGTTCTTTTTCTGATATACCCTATATTCTTACATTGCTATTTCTAATGTAGTCAGATACTTCTTATAGAGATCTTTAATGTTTTATTTTTTTACTCTTAATTCTCCCTCTTCTTCCATCTGAGTCGTATGTAGATTTCTATCTTGAATATCACTAATTCTTTCTTCCTTCCTGTCTGCTCTATTTTCCTAAGCTCTCTAATTCATTTGTCATCTCATTTATTGAGTTCTTCAGCTTTAAAAATTGTTTGGTTCCTTTTGTAGTTTCAATCTCTTTCATAAAGTACATATTTTGTTTGTTGATTTTATTTCTGAGCTCAATGATCTGCCTTTGTGAGTTTTCTTGTATTGCTTTAAGTTTTTTGTATCTTTATTCACAGCAGCAAGCAATCTTGAATTCTTTGTCATTTAAATCACAATATTCCATGTCTTTGACTTTACTTTCTGGAAATTTTTCATTTTATTTCAGACCTACCTCATCATCTTGGTTGTTCATAGTACATGATGCATTATTTCCCTGCTTTTTAAAGTACTTGTTGCCTTTTACCCTTTAACAGGTCGACAAGTAGAGTTCTTTTGTTTTCCAGTAGGTGGTGCTACAGTGCAATTTTTTTCTTACCTGTGGTAATGGGACTTCTGGGATTTTGTAGGGTGGTGTTGCCTCGGAGTAGAAAATGCCCTGTATTCCCTGAGGAGATGGGATCCCTTGTATAAGTGGTCTACTTAGCCTCAGGGCATCACCTCCATGGCAGTATGTGGCCAGCAATGGGAATCCAGGTCTATGGGTTCCCCAACCTGCTTTCTCGCAACTAGAAGAGATTGGGTGCATTGCACTATCTGAAGTGCCCCTGCTCCCTCTACCAGGTTCCACCACAATGTTTGGTGTGTGTTGGTGGAGGAAGTGGGCTGTTGCATATCTCTGGCTTTACTCTTTCTACTGAGTTCAGCTCAAATGAGTACAGACCACTCCAGTTAAAGTGTTACTTCTACCCCTTCACAACCTGCCACCACTGCTGTTGCCTCTGGTGTAAACAGCAGGCTACAGGAGAGTAAGGGTTGAGCAGACTTACACATCTGCAGCTTTGTTTCTTTTTCCTTGGTGATGGTGGCTGCTTCACAGCAGTGCCATCGTTTGCACCACTTCTTAGCCACTGTCCCTGGGCTTGGCTTCAATGTGTACCAGCCTCTGATCTGCCAAGAGGAGGTTGCAACCCTACTCCAGTGATACAGCATCTGCTGGAGCTGCCACAATTGTTGGAATGCCTCTGCAGCTCCCTCCCCTGTCATCTTTGCCCCCCATGCCTCAGCTGCTCACTTCTAAAGCCCACCTTCAGATGTCTCAATGGGAGAGTCTTGGACACTTTCTGTTGAGCAGGGAATCCTTTGTTGAATTATAGTTGTCCAAACTGTTGTATCTTTAAAAGAAGAGACTAAGAGGTTTCCTCACACTGCCATGGTACTGATGTCACCCAATTTTCCCTTCTTTTTCTGAAAGTTTTCTATTTCATTAGATCAGATTTCTGCTCTTATTTTTATTACTTTCTTTCTTGTCCTTTGGATTTATTGTGCTTTTTTCCCCTAGTTGGAAAGTTGATCTCATTACATTGAGATTTCTTTTTTCTCTAGTAAAGATGTTTAGTTCTGAAAAATTTCCAATAAATACTACTTTATTGTCTTAGGCATGTTAGTATCTTATGTTTTTGTTTATCTTCATTCTAGAATGTAGCACAATTTTCCTGGTGAGTTCTTCTTTGATTAATGTTCTAATTGTTCTATCCATTATTGAGAGAGGGGTATTCAAATCTCCAACTTTAATTTCATAAATGTCTATTTCTCCTAGCTACTTTATCAGTTTTTTTACTATGTATTTTGATACTGTTATTAGGTACATAAATATTTAGGATTGATTTGTACTCTTGGTGAATTAACCATTTCATCATTATGAAATGACCTTCTTTATTGCTGTTAATATTCTCTGTTCTGACATCCACTTTATCTGATTATAATAGCAAACCTAGCTTTCTTTTATCCATTGTCCTGCTGTTTTTTGTGTGTTTATAATTCAGGTGAATTTCTTATAGGCAGGATCAATTTGAGTAATGCATTTTTATTCAATCTGACAATCTCTGCCTTTTAATAGGGGTATTTAAGCCATAGCTATTTAAGGTGATTATTGATACACTTAGGTTTAAATCTGTAATTTTGTTACTTATTTTCTATTTGTGCCATCTCTTCATTGTTTCTGTTCTACCTTTTTTTCCCCATCTTTCAAATTAGCTGAGTTTCTTCATGATTCCATTTTATCTCCTTTGTTGGCTCATTAACTCTAGTATTTATAGTATACATCTTTAACATATTATCTTTATGTAATATCTTTAAATAGTATTTAATACTTTTTGTGTAAGAATCTTAAAATAGTATATCTCCATTTCTCCCTTCTCATTCTGTGTGCTACTGGTGTCCTACATTTTATTTTTACATACATTATAAACCCTACTCTATATTACTTTTACTTAAATGGTTACATTAGTTTGCTAGGGTTGCCATAACAAAATACCTCATACTTGGTGGCTTAAACAACAGAAATGTATTGTCATAGTTCTAGAGGCTAGAAGTCAGCAGTCAAACTAATTCAGGGTTGGCACTTTTGAGGGCTGTAGGAAGAATTTATTCTGTACCCTTCTCCTAGCTTTTATTTGTTTCCTAGAAATCTTTGGAGCTCTTAAGCTTATAGATGCATCATCCCACAGCCTTCATCTTTACATTACATTCTTCCTGTGTATGTATGTTAAAATTTCTCCTCTTTATAAGGACACATAGTCATATTGAATTAGGGCCCATCCTGATAACCTAATTTTAACTTATCTCTGAAAAGACCCTATCTCTAAAATAAAGTCGAATACTAGGGTTTACAACTCTTACATATCTTTTTGGTGGGAGTAGATTTAAGCCCTAACAATGGCCAGTTATCTTTTAAAGATCTTAAATAAAAGTATATGTTTTTTACAGCTATGAAGTTATTCCTTCCTGTACTCTTCATTATTATCTGCAGATCTGTATCTCCACCTGGCTGAAGCACTGTTAAGAGACTGTTCTGCGTTGAGTGGGCCCAGCTCCCACTTGGAGATGCACAGGACCTGCAATGTACATAGGATGCTTTCAGTCTTGCTTTTGCTAAAAACTCCCTCATCCTGAATTGAGATAGCAAGTGCTTACTGTAATTTCCTAAAATACGTGCAAAAACTCCCCAGTGTGGAGTATAACCGGTTCAACCACTTTTCCCTTTGCATTTGCCAAAATCTCTCTTCTGTGATGTGATTAGCAGCAGCATCTCCTTTGTTTTCTGTAAAAGGTAACCCACCTAAGGCAAACCTGTGCATAGTAAATGAGGACTATGATGTAATGTGACCAGAAAAAAGAAATAAAGGCCTGTTATGGCAGAGGCCTCAGCTTTTGGCTTGTCTTGAGAGCAAAGCCGCCCGCCCTTTTCCTCCACAGGACTCGGTAGTCCATGTGAATATCTCTCCCCCATCCACAAAGTCACAGACCCCATGAGCCGGGGTCCACATCAAAGCACTTCTTTAACATTACTTATAATGCAAGTTTGCTGATCTTGAATTCTTTCAGGTTTTGCATATGTAAAAAAAAATCTTATTTTGCCTTCATTTGTGGAAGATATTTTCACTAAGTTTGGATCCTAGCTGACAAATTTTTATCATCTTTTAGTCTTTTAACATGTCTTTTTAATTTTATAAATCTTTAGCTACTTTTTAAGAGAGTCTTTATCACTGTTTTTTTTTTTTTTGTGGGGGGAGTTTGATGTTCCTTGGTGTTGATTTTCTTTTTTTTAAAGATTTCTTTTTTTTTATTTTTAGAGAGGGGAAGAAAGAGAGAAAGAGATGTAGAGAAGCATCAGTATGTGGTTGCCTTTAGCACACTCCCTACTGGGGACCTTGCCTGCAACCAAGGCATGTGCACTAGACTGGGAATTAAACCAGTGACCCTTTGGTTCGAAGGCCAGTACTCAATCCACTGAGCCACACCAGCTAGGGCGTAATTTTCTTCTTTTTCTTTTTTCTTCCCTTTTTTTTGTATGTGTGAGCTTAGGGTTTATTGAGCTTCTTGGATTTGTAGATTTACAGCTTTTATCAAGTTTGAAAATTCATTTCTTTAACCCTCTGCCCTTTTTTGGGAAACTCCAATTATGCCTGTATTTCACCATTTGAAATTTGGCCACTTGAAATTGTGATGTTCTTCCATTTAAAACATTCTCTTTTCCATGTTTAATGTGAAGTAGTTTTATTGCCATGTTCTTTTTTTCATAGAAAGAATCTTTTTTTTTAAAGATTTTATTTATTTATTTTTAAAGATGGAAGGGAGGGAGAAAGAGAGAGAGAGAGAAACATCAATGTGTGGTTGCTGGGGGCCATGGCCTGCAACCCAGGCATGTGCCCTGACTGGGAATCGAACCTGCAATGCTTTGGTTCGCAGCCCGCGCTCAATCCACTGAGCTATGCCAGCCAGGGCGCCATGTCTTTAATTTAACTTTTCTTCTGTAATATTTAATTATCATTAGTTCCATGTATTTTGTATTTCTTATATATTGTAGTAATCCATTTCTAGAAATTAGATTTGCATATTTTAAAAGGTCTTCCATGTATTTACTTAACTTGTTGTACACATGGAATACAGTCATAATGCCCCTATTTTAATATTCTTGTTTTCTAATTTTTCTTTTTTTAAGTATATTTTATTGATTATGCTATTCGAGTTGTCCCATTTTTATTTTTTCTCCTTTATCCCACTCTGCCTGGTACCCTCATACTCTCCAACATTCCTTGTCCTTTAGTTCATGTCCATGGGTTGTACATTAAGTCCTTTGGCTTCCATATTTCCTATACTATTCTTAACCACCCCTAGTTTATTTTGTACCTACCATAATATGTTTATTCCCTATAATTTTCTCCCATTCTTCCCTTCTCCCTCCGATAACTGTCCATGTGATCTCCATTTCTGTGATTCTGTTCCTGTTTAGTAGTTTGCTTACTATTTTTTCTAAGATTCAGTTTTTGATAGTTGTGAGTTTATTGTCATTTTACTGTTCATAGTTTTGATCTTTTTTTAAGATAAGTTCCTTTAATATTTCATATAATAAGGGTTTGGCAATGATGAACTCCTTTAACTTGACCTTGTTTGGGAAGCACTTTTACCTACCCTTCCATTCTAAAGGATAGCTTTGCTGCATAGAGTGATCTTGGATGTAGGTCCAAGATTACTCTATCATGACTTTCATGACTTTGAATAATTCTTTCCAGCCCCTTCTTGCCAGTAAGGTTTCTTTTGAGAAATCAGCTGACAGTCTTATGGGAACTATCAGCTGATTTGTAGGTAACCATCTTCTTTTCTCTTGCTGCTTTTAAGATTCTCTCTCTATCTTTAATCTTGGGTAATTTAATCATGATGTGTGTTGTTGTGTTCCTCTTTGGGTCCAACTTGTTTGGGACTCTCTGAGCTTCCTAGACTTGCATGTCTATCTCCTTTGCCAAATTAGAGAAGTTTTTTTCATTATTTTTTGAAATAAGTTTTCAATTTCTTGGTCTTCCTCTTCTCCTTCTGGCACCCATATGATTCAGATGTTGCAATGTTTAAATGTGTCTCAGAAGTTCCTAGGCCTCTCCTCATTTTTCTGAATTCTCATTTATTCATTCTGTTCTATTTGAATGTTTATTTCTTCCTTTTGTTCCAAATATAGTCCTGTTTCTCTTCTCTTTACTGTTGGTTCCCTATATATTTTTCTTCGTTTCACTTTGTATAGAATTCACTTTGTCTTTTATTTTGCACCTATACTCAATCATTTCTGTGAGTATCCTGACTACCAGTGTTTTGAAGTCTGCATCTGATAGGTTGGCTATCTCCTCATTGCTTAGTTCCTTTTCTGGAGTTTTGATCTATTCTTTCATTTGGGCCATATTTCTTTGTCTTGGCACACCTGTTAAATTGTAAGGGGCAGAGTCTTAGGTATTCACCAGGGCAGGGCAATCCATGATGCTGCATTGTGTCCCTGTATATGGGGAAGGGGTCAGAATGGTACAATGCTACTTGCTCGGCTCTTGCCCCACTTTCAGTCACTTCCCCTGCTTCCCACCAGCAAATTGCTCCTTCTAGGTGCTGCCCTGATGCTGATTCCCAGGTGGGTGGGCTTGTGTATGTTCTAGTATCCTGTGGACCCTTCCTACAGACTCCTGTGAAACTGGCAATTTCTCCTGCCACTGCAACCCCTGCAGATTTTTACAGCCAAAGGTTTCAAGGTTTTATTTTCCTAAGCTAGAACACTGGGTTGTGCTGGTCCGTCTCATCCTCCAGTTGTTCCTCCTGGTTTATCTGCAAGTGAATGTGGGACCACCTGGTCTTTGCTGCTGCCTTGCCATGTGTCCTCTCTGACCCGGCTGCCTGTCTCTACCTCTCCTACTGGTCTGGATGAACACTTCTTCTTTAACTCAGTTGTTGGACTCCCATACAGTTCAATTTTCTGGCTGTTCTGGTTGTTTTTTGTTTTTGAATTGTTGATATCCTAACTTTGGTTGTGCGAGGAAGCAAAGTGTATCTACCTATTCTTCCATCTTGGCCCTCCCCTGTTTTCTAATTTTAACATCTATGTTAGTACAGGGTTGGTCTCTGTTGGATGACTTATCTTCTCACTGTGAGTCCTGTTTTCTTGTTTCTTTACTTGGCTGGTTAATTCTTTATTGGATGCCAGAAATGGTGCATTTTATCTTGTTGAGTGCTGAATGGCTCTGCATTGCTATAAATATTTTTGAGCTTCATTCTGGGGCACACTTAAGTTACCTGAGACAGTTTGATCTTTTTGGGTCTAGCTTTTAAGATTTGTTAGGTGGAACTGGAACAGATTTTATTCTAAGGCTAATTATTCTCACCAGTAAGGCAAGGCTCTATTGTGTACTCTACCAAATGTGCTGTGGTTCTTGAGTTTTCCAGTGTGGTTACTTCCGGCCTGTGTGAATGCCAAGCACTATAACCTCTAGTCCTTTCAGGTGGTGCTTCCTTCAGTCTCATGCAGTTCTCTCTCTCTCTCTCTCTCTCTCTCTCTCTCTCTCTCATACACACACACACACACACACACACACACACACACACACACATATATAGACAGATCAGTACTCAGCTGTATACTAAAAGAGAGCACCCCTGGAGTTTTCCCTCTGTGCAGTTCTCATATCTTTGGTACGCTGTCCTAGGGATTTTAGCTGCCTTGGTCTGCTAGGACTCTCAGCTCCACCTCCACAACAATGGGAATCAGAGGGGTTGGGAACCTCTTTTTGTGTCATGTCCTGGAAATTCTGAAGGTTATATGTGGGTGCAATTTTAGGGCTCATCTAGTTTTCAGTCTCTTGGGGATTATTATCCATGATTACTTGATGTCTACTGTTTTATAAATTATTTTAAATATTTTGTTCACATTTTGTTGCTTTAAGCAGGGGAAAGAGGATCGATCTGGTCCCTTTTACTCCGTTTTTGACTGGAACTCTTCCTTTAATTTTAATTATACAGTTCTGAAACTGTGAAACTCTAATTCTATTATTAAACTTATGTATAGAAGCTGTTTTGCTTTCTTTAATAACTTTAGAGTTGAAAGTTTATAGCCCCATCTGTAATCAACTTAAATATTTTAAGAATAATATTTAAGCCTCAGGTTCAGATCAAATGGTTATCATGTCTCAGTAGTCCCTGAAGGACATCTCTAATATGTATCTTGAGGAAGAAAGGTGAGAGTCACCTGCCCTTTAAAACCCTAACTCCTGATGACACAGGAATTTTCTGCAGTGAAAACCTAAGAAGAGCTGTTTTAATATAAGGCAAGCATTTATCCACATGTAGGAAGTAGAGATGACAGTAATGGTTTTAGCATTTTCTTGTTCATCAATGTTACTATATAGATTTAATCTGAAGAGTCATGCTCATCAAAATTAAAGATTCATGTAAAAGTTGAATCTTCATGTAGAAACATTTCAACAAGGATAGAAAATCTTTCTTTAGCACCTACTATATAACAGGTACTTGATTAAGTGCTTTAAATACTTCTCCTCAAGCATATATTATAACAAAATAGTAAAGTATGATCTATTACTAAACCCATTATACAAATGAGAAAACTGAGGTTCAGAGATTCAAACCCAGGTTGGAAGTAAGATTAGAGTCTTTTATTCAAAAAGTACTTAATGCATACTTACTGTACCAGGCATGTTTCTAGGTGCTGGGAACATAGCAGTGAGGAAAAAAATCCCTAACTCAAAGAATTTGCACTCTAACATATATTCTCCTTAAAAACAACATACTTAATTTGTAAATTTTTATGGTTTTTATTTTATTTATTAATTTTTTAGATTTTATTGATTTAGTTTTAGACAAGGATAAGGGAGAGAGAAAGAGAGGTGGAGAAACATCTATGTGTGGTTGCCTCTAAAGTGCCCCCTACTGGGGACCTAATCCAGGCATGTGCTCAGACTGGGAATGGAACTGGTGACCCTTTGGTTTGCAGCCCAGTGCTCAATCCACTAAGCCACACCAGCCAGGGCTTAATTTAGTTTTTTTGGGGGGGCCTGGTGTTATATCAAAAATAAAATGTAAAACATCATGAATTTATGTCACTAAAAAATTCTAATTTTAAAAGTAGAGGAAACATACTATATAAAGGTAAGTAGTTTCATTTACTAAGTACAAATAGCTGGGATTAAATAAGTTTGGTTGACTCCAAAGTCTTTGCTATTTCCACTATTCCATAATGGCTCTTTATTACAATACATTTCAGAATGACAGATGTATTAAAAAAATATTCAAAAGCCCAAACATTACAGTGATGTGCAAATCTGTGCAATATATTAAAGTTTCTTGATTGTACAACAGATGATAAACAGGGAATAAAAACAGAGAAAATAAAGACAAACATGGTACTGGAAAAAGTTAATATTGGTTAACTAAATGGTAAAATATTTTCATGAAATATATTTAGTTTTGAATAGAAATAGTATCTTACCAACTTGTACAACTAAACATTATTTGTTATTTTAGAAATGTAAGCATAATGTTTTCCCTTTGTAAATATGCATGTAAAATAGTCAAGTCTCAATGTCTCAAAAAAAAAAAAAAAAAAGACACATAACTATGCATACCTCTACAGCAGGTACAATGTCTATGCCAACAGTTAGAAATTCTTCAAACTTCATAAATGGGTTAAAGCAGCTGCCAACATCAAGTAATCTGATCTTTCCTGAGGTTTGTAGCAACCTAAAAACAGATTATTTTGTCTTAACACAAGCAAAATAAAAATAAAGTATAAAAAAATTCAAACATTTGAGAGATTAGGTCATGTAGATTATTGGCTCTCTTTTAGTTTTTGGATTCCTTTAACACATTTAAAAATTACTGAGGGCCTTAAAGAATTTTCATTTATGGGGGTTGTATCTATCTGTATTATTAGACTTGAAATCAAAATTGAATTGTTAAGAGGAGAGAAGATGGCAGTGAAGTAGGTGGGAGTTCAGCCCACTTGCTTATGCACCCAACTGGGACACTTAGCTGATCTCCCAAATGACAAAGTGAACAGCCAACAGAATCTTAGCTGATAGAAGTTTGGAAGCCAAACTGTGCAGAGGATGCTTCGAAATGGGCAGTAAGGTGGTTTTATAGGTGGACAGGGAAAGTCCCTGAGCCTGGCTCCAGAAACTGTGGATGCCATGGGGGCAACATCAGAGGAGAGACAGGTCAGTGATAGAAGCCTAGTGGCTCCCTCCCCTCCCAGGGTGGGCAAATCACAGACATCTGCCAAGAGAGACTTGAACAAATAAAGTAGCCAGAGGGGAAAAAAAGGCACATAGGCACACACACAGCTGGCAGTGCACCAAAGCTAGGGTGTGGGGATGGTTGCTGGCCTAGTAAAGTGCCAGAGAGTTGTAGGGGGGTGAGTTCTGTTGGCACCAGGAGCTGGGAGAAGAGGTGAACTGTGACTGGCCATGACTGAGATAGACTCTGGACTTGTCAGAGAGTTGGAGTGTGTGGAATGCCAGGCAGTGGTTAGGAGCAGCAGCAGCAGCACTCAAACAGACTTTTTCAAAATTAGAACTGAGACACACTGGGCAGGGATCTTGTATGAACAGCTAGAGGGGAAGATTGTGGGCTTGATTTGCTCCCACTCAGGGAGTGATCAAAGGGGTGCAAAGTGAGGTTTATTGGTGCCAGCTAAGCCCAACTGTGTAGATTGGAGAATGCTACCACAGAGTGTTCTGAAGGCATGGGCTGGAAACTGGGCACCTGTGATTATTGTAGCCCAGACTGAGGCCCTTTCCTTGCCAAACCACAGGAAAGGGAAAACAAGAGCCCAAACCCCCACTGCCTGGAGGAACCTGGAAGATAAGCAAAATTAGCTGGACAGGCTTAACAACTAGCAGGAGCCTCCAACCCCTTCCCCTCCCCCTCCCCCACCCCAGGACAAATTAACAAGACCTGGAGCCCTGGGAAAACCAGAGACAAATCCAGAAAGAAGTCAGAAGGCAAACAACAACGGCCAAGACAAATTTCACCTTGCTCTTCATCAGACCTTGAATTTTTAAAAAATTTCTCTTCTGTTTATTTAGGTTTTTGTTTCTTTTTTTTCTCACTTTCATATTGCACTTTAATTTTTCTCCTTTTACCTTCACTACTAATCCAATAACTCACTACTCTTGGCCTTTTATTTTTTATTCTTTATATTCGAATTATATATATATATTTATAATATTACTGTTATTCCAAATATCACACAGCACCATTCCCTGGCCCATTTCACCATCTTCCTGGGCTTTATTACTGTTATAAACTTTATTTTCTCTCACACTATGCCATTCTATCCCTTACTCTTATTTCTCCTCCATCTAATCCTTCACATCAAGTGCTCTTCATTTTAAGTCAGCTCACATTCTTTTTCCCCACTTATGAGTCGTATTTCTTTCTCATCTTTTATACACAGTGGCTAGTTGGGCAAAATTACCACAGTTATTGCTATACTTCTCCAACAGAACTCTTATTTGTTCACTATTTGTTTGTACTTTAAATCCCACAGAATATTCTCCAACTGTCAGTCTATTTTGCCTTGCCCCTGTTCCTGATCAATTGAGTGAGGAATTTTATTTCATTTTCTCCCCCTTTTTCAATCTGGGCTTTACTCCTTACTCTTCCTAGTTTGCTTCCTTGTCCTCTCAAAACCATTTATTTTTTACTGTAGACATTTCATATACACTTTTCACTTTTGTATAATATTTATTCCTGTTCCTACTTTATTAAACTTCATTCAGCTGCTGTTGCTATTGACCCTCCTGTGGTTTTTCTGCAATTTTGCTCCCATTGGTCCAATACCTTTTCAATTTTACTTCAAACCTCATAGTATACTCTTCCCTTTTCTTACCCCTTTGTTCCCATCGCCCCTTTGTGTGTTACTTACATTTTAAATTTTGTTCCCTCTCTACTCTTATCAATTTTCCCTCTTACCACTCAATAACATTTTGCCCTCTTTTTGTCATCTCATATACCCTTTGTCATGTCTTATAAAATCTGTAATTTCTCTTTACCTTTATTAATCTTTGCTTAATTGCAGTTGAGATTCCTGATGGGGTAGGGATTTTCTTTTTGCTGGTATAGGTTTGGTTGTCTGATAATACTGCTTTGTTAACAAACACCTGTGCAACAGCATACAAGACAAGGTGGAAGTTGTGACTACCAGTAAGCCCGCTGGAGGGGAGAAGCCACCAACAAAGAAGCCACCAACAAGTAAAGACCATGTACAACAAGACACCCAACATAAATAGAAGAAGGTACAACTTTAGAGCCTCCAGACATGGAGATCTAAGAGACCGCATTACTCAGCACCACAGAACTACTACCACAGAAGCCCACCCCAAGAGAAGGCTGGCAAAGCAGGGGATCTTGAGATGCATAAACATACAAAAACAGTCAGCTAAAGTGGGGAGACAAAGAAAGAACCCCCAATCAAAAGGAATGGAAGAATCCCCAGTAAAAGAGCTAAATGAAATGGAGGCAAACATACTATCAGACACAGAGTTAAAAAAATGGTTATGAATATGCTCAAGTAACTCAGTGAAAACTACAAGGAACTGAGTAGGAACCACAACAGCAAGAAAAAGGAAAGAGAAACCATAAACAAGAACCAAGTAGAAAATAATACAATGTATGAAATACAAAATACACTAGGGAGGAAGGAAGATGGCAGAGGAGTGAATGGAAGTCACACTGACTTCCTCCCAGGACGAATCTGGAATTTCAACTCAATTGTGGAGAAACCACCCAGAACAAACAACTGAGCAATAGCCAGAGAGAAGTATATAACTTTGGACATACAGAACTAGCTTTGGCACAACTGATCTGGTAAGGAGTGTGGTGGAGACTATATAGGGCTAGCTGGGTGCCCACAGGTGGCAGCGCCAGTGGAATAATTAAGCTGCCTTTGGATCCCCTGAAGATGATTTGGGGTCTAAACCCTAAGCTAGGATTCCCAGCCTAGAACACCAGAACCCAAAAAGTACATAGATAACCACTGGAAAAAACAGCAGGGTTGCTCTCTGCCAGAGACAGACAGTTGGAGACACAAGGGCTATTTAAAGGGCCAACACATAAATTTTCATTTGTAGCCAGTTACCTGGGGCTCAGGCAAAGGGAGGGGCACAGTGAGCTGGAGACTTATGAGGAGAGTTTGCTGACAGAAGTCTTGAGGAAAGAACTAAGAAATTAGCTGCAGGGATCCTGGTGCTGAGTCAACCCCCAGACAGCAGCAGCCTTTGTGCTCAGTTGGACCACTACCCCCTGAGTGGCAGTACCCTGGGGGAAACAATAGCCTAGACCACAGGAAGGTCTCTGCCCTGGCCCTTTAGTGCTTAAGCCTGACTGCAGAGTCCTAGTGTCCAGATAAACAACAGAAGGAGACAGCCAGAGACAGTAGATCACTGGCAAAGGTGGGACAGAGTGCACTAGAGAAACTTGAAGATTTCGAGACTGGGGATGGAGGCTTTGGGTTGAGAATTGAGAAAGTAGCCACTAGAATCTGGTGCTGAGTCAACCTCCATACACAGCAATCATCTGGCTCAGGCAGACCACTCCCCTGCAAGCAGCAGCTACCTGAGGCAAAACATTAGCCCTCACCCCAGGAGGGATTCCGCTCCACCCTTCAGTGCTTAAACCTGATTGCTGAGGGACCATATTAACAATTGAAGGAGGTAGCCAGTGACAGCAGATCAATGGAATCAAACAGGCAGTCTAAGTTGAGATGAGATCAACGTCTGACATCACCAGAAGCAGATCGAGAAAGAAAAAGAACAGTGGTAAATACAAGAGGCCACCAATACGAAAGCCACTGTGGTCTTCTTCATGATTTGTGCTATTTTCTTTCCTGTATCGCCTTATAACATTAATTTTTCATCCAGCGAATCTGTATATTATAAGTCACTAGATTTGATATTGTAGTGTATTTCTATTCTTGCCCTCCCCCTGTCTATTTTCTACCTATCATCTATGGTACTTATTCTCCATACCTTTCCCCCCTCACTCCTCCTCCCACATCCCTGTTGCTAACCCTCCATGTGATCTCCATTTCTGTGCTTCTGTTCCTATTCTAGTTTGCTTAGTTTGCTTTTGTTTTTGTTTTAGGTATGGTTATTAATAATTGTGAGTTTGCTGTAATTTTACTATGCATATCTTTTTAAATCTTTTTCTTAGATAAGTCCCTTTAACATTTCATATAATAAGGGCTTGGTGATGATGAACTCCTTTAACTTGACCTTATCTGAGAAGCACTTTATCTACCCTTCCATTCTAAACAAAAGCTTTGCTGGATAGAGCAATCTGGGATGTAGGTCCTTGCCTTTCATGACTTGGAATACTTCTTTCCAGCCCCTTCTTGCTTGTAAAGTCTCTTTTGAGTAATCAGCTGACAGTCTGATGGGAACTCCTTTGTAGGTTACTGTCTCCTTATCTCTTGCTGCTTCTAGGATTCTCTCCTTCATTTTTACCTTGGCTAATGTAATTATGATGTGCCTTGGTGTGTTCTTTCTTGGCTCCAACTTCTTTGGGACTTTGAGCTCCCTGGACCGCCTGGAAGTCTATTTCCTTTGCCAGAATGGGGAAGTTCTCCTTTATTATTTGTTCAAATAACGATGTTCCACTTGATACTCTTCCTCTTCTCCTTCTGGTGCCCCTATAATTCGGATGTTGGAATGTTTAAAGATGTCCTGGAGGTTCCTAAGCTTCTCATTTTTTTGAATTCTTATTTCTCCATTCTTTTCTGTTTGGTTGTTTCTTTCCTCCTTCTGGTTCGCTCTATTGTTTTGAGTCCCAGTTTCCTTCCCATCACTATTGGTTCCCTGTGCATTTTCCTTAATTTCTCTTATTGTAGCCTGCATTTGTTCATCTAATTTGCAACCAAAATCAACCAATTCTGTGAGCTTCCTGATCACCAGTGTTTTGAACTGTGCATCTGATAGGTTGGCTATCTCTCGGTCACTTAAAAGGATGGGTTCTGAGGCTTTGATTTGTTCTTCTGTTTGAGCCATCTCTCTCTCTCTCTTTTTTTTTTTTGCTCTGGTTGTGCCTGTTACAGTAAGGGGTGGAGCCTTAGGTGTTCACCAGGGTAGGGCACCCCAGTCGCTGGGTTGTGACTTGTATGTGGGGGTGGGGTTGAGAGGGAACAATGGCGCTTGCTCTATTCTCCGTGGGACCTCAGTCCTTTCTGTTACTTCCCTCAAGCAAAGTGGGCCCCTCTGGTGGCAACTCCTGTGTGGGTGGGATTATGCATGCTGTGGGACCCTCCACGGACCTCTCCTGTGAGGCTGGGTGTCTCTCTGTGTGCCTCAACTCCCACAGGTGTCCTCAATCAGTGTCCCAAGGCCCTATTTCCCAACGCTGGGATCCTAGACTGCATGCGCTGCCTTGGTTTACAATTGCCGCCTCAGTGGGTCTGCTGGTTGCCACCCCTCGGCCAGGATCTGCCAGCTGCTGCTTGCACACTCAGGGTCCACCTGCTGTAGTCTTGAGCATCCCGATGCCTTACATGCCTGGTTCCAATTCTCTCTGCTCTCTGTGCCTGGCTGCTTGACTCCACCCCTCCTACTGGTCTGGATGAACAGGTATATTTCAACTTCTTGGTTGTCCAACTTCTATTCAGATCAATTTTCTGTCAGTTCTGGATGTTATTCTGTTTCTAAATTGTTGTTGTTCCTATCTAGGTTGTGCATGGAGGCACGGTGTGTCCACCTATGCCTCCATCTTGGCCAGAGGCTTGAGTTTGTTTTCTAGTTTCCCTCCCTTGTGGTCAGACAAAATGCTTGAAATAATTTGTTTTCTTAAATTTGTGTTGTATCATGTGGTCTATCTTTGAAAATGTCCCATATGCATTTGAAAAGAATCTATATTTTGGTTTTTTTGGATGAAAGGCTCCATATATATTAGTTAACTCCACTTGATCTGGGACATTGTTCAATGCCACAATATCTTTGTTGATATTTTGTTTGGAAGATCTATCCATTTTTGACAGTGGGGTGTTGAAATCCCCAATATAACTGTGTTGCTATCAATATCTTTCTCAAAATCCTCCAAGATTTTCATTATGTGTTTGGGTGCTCCTATGTTGGGTGCATATATATTTACAATGTTTATGTCTTTATGATGGATTCTTCCCTTGAATATTATGAAGTGTACTTCTGGGTCTCTTTTTATGGCCCTTTTTTTGAAGTCTGATATGAGTATTGCTACCCCAGCTTTTTTTTTTCTGGTTCATTTTCTTGGAATATTTGTTGCCAGCCCTTCACTTTCAGTCTGTGTACGTATCTTGCTCTGATGTGAGTCTCTTGTACGCAGCACATATGTGAGTCATGATTTCCTATCCATTCAGCTATTCTATGTCTTTCGATTGCAGCATTTAATCCATTTACATTTAAGGTTTTTATTGACAGGTACTTATTCACTGCCATTTGTCCATACCTGTGTTCCTCTCTCTCTCTCACTTTTTTTCTTTTTATAAAGCAGTCCCTTTAGCATCTCTTGCAGAGTTGGTTTGCAGGAAGTGTTTTCTTTAAGGCTTCTCTTTTCTGGGAAGCTCCTTATTTGGTCTTCCATTTTAATTGAGAGTCTTGCTGGATAGAGTACTCTTGGTTGTAGGCCTGTTTTTCATTACTAGGAATATTCCTTGCCATTCTCTTCTGGCGTTGTGTTGGGAACAGCCCTGCCTGGTTTCAGAAGCTGTAACCTCCACCCCCCACCCATGGCTAAGGCTGAGTGAAGGACCTTCAGACCATAAGCCGACTAAGGAGACAAAGCTTATCTCCCTGGCAGGAGCCCTGCTTTTGCTCCTTTTACTTCACCCTGCCTGGCCCCCAATGCTTGATCGATCAGTAAGCCAATGATGGGTAAGATTCTTCAAGGGGGGAATGACCTAAGACAGGCATAATCATTTGGAGGCCCCAGGGAAGGACTTGGGGGGCTATGGAGAAAGGGTGTGATGGACCCTCACCCCTCAGCTTTGACAAAGCCTGAGTCCTCATTCTTCCTGCGAGAAGTCTCCTAATTTCTTGGCTATCTTTCCTCCTCTGCCTGACTTAAGCCTGAAACAATGACAGAGGGCAGTGCAGCCCTGTGCTGGAAAGGGCGGGCTCCCTGGGTGATCAGGCCTGAGAAAGGGTATATAAAGTTCTGTGAAACCTGCTTTGCTAAGAATGCTCTCAATTAATGATAAGGGTCTGAGCAGGAAATGAGTGTGTTTCCCAAAGTTTTGTAGCCCTTTAGCTAACAGACCCTGACTCATAAGCCCTCATAGTTCTTTGTATGCTATCTATCGTTTGATCCTTACTGCCTGACAATTATTAATAAGCTGTACCTGTATTCCTGTGCAAATTACACCCAATAAAAGCCTGTCTAGACAACGGTCAGTGTGCTCTCCTCTTGAGGGAGTGGCCAGGACGCTTTGAGGCACTCTCCCCTTGAGAGAGTAGCTGTACCTTCCCTTTTCCTCCACAGGACTTGGTAGTCCCTGTGAATTTATCTCATATCTCATCCATACCACTGCAGACACGGGCCGGTGCATGCGTCAGTGTTGTGCATTTCCATTGAGAAGTCAGCTGCTAGCCTTATCAGAGCTCCCTTGTATATTATTACCTCCCCCCCTCCCCCGCTGCATTTAAGATTCTCTGTCTTGGAATTTTATCATTTTAATTATGATGTGTCTTGGAGTAGGCCTCTTCGGGTTCCTCTTGATTGTGATTCTCTGCATTTCCTGGATATGTGTGACTTTTTCTCTCTTCAAATTCGGGAAGTTTTCCATTATTACTTTTTCAAACAGATTTTCTATCCCTTACTCCTCCTCTTCTTCTGGTGTCACTATTACACAGATGTTGTTAACACTTCCTGTTATCTTGCAGTTCCCCTATCCTCTTCATTATTTCTGAGTCTCTTTTCCTTTTTGTGCTCTTTCTGGATTTTTTTCTCTACCTTCTCCTCCAGCTTGGTGATTTGGTCCTCTGTTTCATCTAGCATGCTTTTGATTCCTTCTGCTGTGTTCTTTAATTGAGAAATTGCATTCTTCATTTCTTCTTGGCCTTTGTTGATAGTTTTTATTTCCTTTTACATGTTGGTAATAGTTTGCAGTGAGTTCATCGTAGTTTCCCTGTAGAATTTGGTAATTCTCTGTAAGCTCATTGAGCTTTCTTATAACCATGGCTTTGAACTCAATAACTGATAGTTGACTTGCCTCTACTTAATTTAGCATTCTTTCTCAGGCTTCCTCCTTTTCTGGCACTTGGGATTTGTTTCTTTGTATTCCCATTGTTTGTGAGAAATCTACTTGATAGCCTTTGCTT
Source organism: Tonatia bakeri (assembly GCA_004024845.1). Classification (NCBI taxonomy): domain Eukaryota; kingdom Metazoa; phylum Chordata; class Mammalia; order Chiroptera; family Phyllostomidae; genus Tonatia; species Tonatia bakeri. The sequence continues at coordinate 41,041 of PVIA01002473.1, read as the reverse complement.
CTCAAATTGATCTGTTCTGGCTCCCTGGGTTTATGGTGTGACCTTCTATGATAGGAGACCTGTGAGATTCAGTGGAGCAGACTCCTTGATCTCCTGAACTTCCTACTCTTGGGGTGTCATTTATGTTTGGGTTTTGATTGTTGTTGGGTCTTTCTTTGGTGGGTCCTTCCCTCCAGCTTGGTTAACTGAGGGTAACTCCACCTACCATGTCTTGTACTGCTGTGTAGGTGTGGACAGGTTGTGTTGAAGCTGGTTCTTCTGTCTGTACAAGGTTTTGAGGCTTCTCTCTCACTACTGTTCTGGGTAATTTCTCCACAGTTTAGTTGTAATTCCAGATTGGTCATGGGTGGAAGTTAGTGTGGCTTCAACTCACTACTTCACCTTCTTCCATTAATATCTGTTGGTGGTTCCTTTGTTGGTGGGTCCTCTCTTCCAGCAGGTATACTGGTGTTCATAGCTCCCACCTACATTTTTATGTGATCAGTTGTAGGGGGAAGGCAAAATTCTATTAGCCTTAAAGTACCAACCTATAGAGAAGAGTTAGGAGGAGATCCTTTGAATGAGTACAGTGTTAACCACGCACGATATTTCACCTGATTAGTCATTCTTTAGATAAAATGGAAAAAAGGTAAGACTCTTGTTGGGTCTGGGGAGGATTTTGAGGTTGATCCAGGAAACAGTGAGGTTATGGGAGGTCATATTATGAGATACAGTGAAAGTAAAGAATAGAAAACAGATGTAGTGTGCAAGAGAATAGAGTTAACCAGAACAGTAATAAAGTTCTGGAAGACAGTGAAATGGTCTAAGATCTGGGAGTGGTGCTGTGTAGTATTTACAATTGTATGGAACAACAATTACTGACAATAGTAATGGAGCAACAATCATGTGACAGAATCTATGTGAACTGAGTAACAAGAACAGGAAGTAGAAGACCTAGAGTAGTGTGCTATTGGAATACAAATGAAGTGAAAGAAGGATAATTAAAAATACACTATGAAAGAGAGAACAAGGAAAACCAGTCAAAGAATGGAATTAAACAAATAAAATGAAAAAAACTAAACAGAAAAAAGAGAAATTTAAAAAGCACTAGTAAAATAAAAGAAGTAAAAATAATGAAAAAATAGTAATACAAATAAATAATAAATTGCAAATTTGTCTCAGGTCTTACTGTTTCTCTTGTGGGAAAAAGGAAAGAAAGAAAAAAAAGCCTTCTGCTGGCTTTAAAATGGCCAAGTGAGTTCTGGTGGTCTTCTTGGCTACAGCAGGCTGAGGGGGGTTGGGTTTTGCATTTTTCCCTTCCTCTGGTTTTGTGTGGATGGGGGCCAGGTATGAGCTGCCCTCTTTTCAGTTGCCAGGCCTCCAGCCCAGTTCCTCAGTTCACTGCTAGGCACCCAGTGCCCTTATGTGTCAGGCCTATGCCTTCAGTCCAGCAGCTATGTTGTCTTTAAGGCACACACCAGCTTTTTGCTCTTTGCTGTCCTAGGTGCTAGGGGCTCTCAAAGTCTCTTCAGGGTAGTTCAGCTCCCCCACTGAGTTAAGTCTTTCTGGGGACTGTTGACTCTCAGAGCCCTACTGCCCTCCTCTTTGGGTGGTGCCATGCCTGTGGGTGTGGGCACATGGACTCTGCAGCTGTGGCGGCAGCTGGGTTCAGCAGGCACAGGCACTGCTAGGGCCACAGGCACAGGAGGGCACCCTCTGCTGCTTTGGCTGCTGTGGGGTAGGGATGTGTCCATGGCCCTGGCACCAGGGGTGGGCCCACAGTCCAGGCTGTGGAGGCTGCAGGGGCACAGCCAGGGGAGGCAGGGTGGTCTTGCTCTGGGAGAATTTCTTAAACAGACACTGAGTGCCTTTATTTTTGAACAAATTCCCCCTGTTCAAGGCTGCTGCTACAAACAAATGTTTGGCTTCTCACACAGTCAAACTTTCCAACCAGACTGGAGACTGTCCGGGTCAGGGTCAGTCACAGCCCAACTATTCTCCCTTCTCCAGGTGTCACCCTGCTCCCCAATTTTGCTGGTAATGACCCAGCAGGCATCCACAGTCTCAGCAGGTGAACACAGTACCTGTGCGTTTGACATTTTGTCTTTATTCCCCCCAGTGACTTCAAGCATCCAGGTCCATCCTGGTGCTGCTGAAACCTCCCTGTTTGGTAGGGAAGGGAGCCATTGACCTGGCTCTCTTCTAAGAATCCTGCAGCAGGTGTGGGAGACCTGGTGGGTGCCAGGCCTGGGGATGCAGGCACCCTGGTCTTCATGCTGGTCCCAGGGACCTTATCATCCCAAAGCAATCTCCTTACTCATCTCATTTTTCAATGTCTTCTAAAATTTTGGCCTGAACCTTCATATATGCTGGGATATCACTGGCTTTTCACTCTGCTCCTCAGAAGATCAGCTAGGTGTTCCATCTGTGCGCAGCGGGAAGTGGACTCCGCTCTGACCTATCTTGCTGCCATCTTCCTCTCTCCTATTTTTCTTTATTCTTTTTTTTTCTTTCCCTTTACATACCAAATTTCAATGTCTCCCTCACAAGTCTAGTTTTTGTTCCTCACTCTTAGTATTCCCTCTCTATCATTAAAAAACCACTTCCCATTCCTCTAAACATCTTTTAGACCAGGGATGTCAAAGTCATTTTCACTGGGGCCCACATTAGCCTCACAGTTCCCTTCAAAGGGCCAAATATAATTTCAACTCTTTAACAGTTAAGGAGTAGTTACATTTATACAGTCCTAAAATTACATTTGGCCCTTTGAAGGCAACCATGAGGGTGATGTGGGCTCCTGTGAAAATGAGTTTGACACCCCTGTCTTAGACTTTTCTTTGTTTCTTTTTCCCTATTATTCCCATACCACCTATATTAATTTTAACTCATTTGTTGTTGATAGTACTCTGGTGGATCTTTCTCTTCAACTTAGTTCCTATATTTTTATTAATTATCTAATATTTTCCTTCTTTTTTCTTTCTCTCACTTTATTTTGTACTATTTTAACTAATGTTTAAACCTAACATTATATGCTTCTCTTCTCATAGTCTATTCCACACTCTTCATTCCCTTTCTATATTCATGAGGTAATCTCTACCTTCTCTCCTTCCATTCCTTCAACTCCCAACTCTTATTAGTGCTACTCCCTCTACCCTCTCAAAATTATTTCTCCTTCAGTAGGTCATCTCATATCCACTCTCTTTTCTTGTAGTAGCTTTAATCTCATTACACCCTTATTAATACTGGTTCATTTGCTATTGATATTAGGATTGTGGGAGGGAGTAATATTTGCGGGTGTGGGTTTGTTTCTTGGACTCTGTGGTTTTGTTCAGGCAGTGCCTGCACAACAGCACAAAAGACTGGATGGGCGAAGTGACCCTCAGTCAACCAGTGGCAGGAAAGAACCCACAAAATAACTACCCCAAAACAATCATAACCCAATTACATTCAGAAAATTAGCACAAAAGGCACAAAAGACATACTAAGAACATCAAGTTGAGGTGATTAAGAAGACTGCACCACGTTATCTCACAGGCCTCCCACCATAGAAGTTCACACCATGAAGTAGGAAAGTCAAAGCAGATCAATTTAAGAAACAGAAGCAAAGAAGAAGAGTCCCACAAACGATAGAAAGACAAAGAAACTACCTCCAATCTAAAGGAAAGGAGGAATCCTCAGAAAGAATGCTAAATGAAATAGATGCAAGTCAACTATCAGATATTTAGTTCAAAAGAATGGTTATAAGGAAGCTCAATGAACCAGTACGAACTACCAAAAACTACAAGGAAATTACAAGGATGTTACCGCAAACTATATCAGCACAAGAGGGATAGAGAAACAATCAACATGGGCCAAGAAGAAATGAAGAATCCAATTTCTGAATTAAATAACATAGTAGAAGGAATCAGAAGCAGGATCAATGAAGCAGAGAATCAAATCAGTGAGCTGGAGGACAAAGCAGAAAACTGCCCCCAAAGACAGCAAGAAAAAGAAAAAAGACTGAAAAAGAATGAAGACGGTTAAGGGAAATGAAGGACAATATGAAATGGAATAATATTCGTATAATAGGGACAACAGAAGGAGAAGAAGAGGAGTAAGGGATAAAAAACCTGTTTGAAACAGTAATGGTGGAAAATTTCCCTAATTTGATGAGAGTAAAAGTCACACAAATGCAGGAAGCACAGAGGGCCCCAATTAAGAAGAACCCAAAGAAGCCCACTTCAAGATTCATCAAAATTAAAATGGTAAAATTCCAAGACAAAGAGAGAATCTTAAAAGGCAGCAAGGGAAAAATAGGAAGTAACACACAAAGGAGTCCCGATAAAAGCAGCAGCTGACTTCCCAATAGAAATGCTGTATTCCAGAAGAGAATAGCAAGAAATATTTCAAGTAATAAAAAACAAGGTCCTGCAACTGAGACTACTCTATCCAGCAAGGCTTTCAATTAAAATGGAAAGCCAAATAAGCTTCCCAGAGAAAAGAAGGCTCAAAGAATACATCTCCACCAAACCAGCAGTGCAAGAGATGCTAAAGGGACTGCTTTATGAAAAGGAAAAAAAGAGATAGAGAGAGGATCACAGGTATGAAGGAAGTAAAATGGCAATGAATAAGTACTTATCAATAAAAACCTTAAATGTAAATGGATTAAATGCTACAATCAAAAGACACAGAATATCTGAATGGATAAGAAATCATGGCCCACATATATGCTGCCTACAAGAGACCCACCTCAGAATGAAAGACCTACACTTACTGAAAGTGAATGGTTGGAAAAAATATTCCAAGAAAATAGAAAAGAAAAAATAAGCCAGGGTAGCAATACTTACATCAGACAAAATAGATTTCAAAACAAAGGCCACAGTAAGAGACACAGAAGGACACTTCAAAATACTCAAGGGAAGAATCCATCATGAAGACAGAGACATTGTAAACTTGTATGCAACCAACACAGGACCACCCAAATATATAAGGAAAATCTTGGAGGACTTCAAGAAATATACGAAAAGCAACACACTTATACTAGGGGATTTTAATACCCGACTATCAAAAATGGATAGATCTTCCAAACAAAATATTAAAGATATTGCGGCATTGAACAATGCCCTAGATCAAATGAACTTAACTGATACATATATAGAACCTTTCATCCCAAACAAGCAAAATACACATTCTTTTCAAATGCACATGGAATATTTTGAAAGACAGACCATATGACAGGACACAAAAGAAGTCTGAAGAAATTAAAGAAAACTGAAATAATATCAAGCATTTTCTCAGATCACAGTGGCCTGAAAGTAGAAAACCATCTCAAGAAAAAAACTCAAAGACAGTCTAATTCATAGAGACTGAATAACATGTTATTAAACAATGAATGGGTTAATAATGAGATCAGCGCAGAAATCAAAAAGTTTCTGGAAACAAACAAAAATAAACACACAACAACTCAAAACCTAGAAGACATAGTGAAGTCAGTTCTGAGAGTGAAGTTCATAGCTACATGGACCTATGTAAAAAAGACAGAAGAATTTCAAATAAATGACCTAACCCTAAATCTATAACAACTAGAGGAAGAACACCAAGCAAATGCCAGAGTGTATAGAAGGTAGGAAATAATATCTGAGCAGCATAAAATGATTTAGAGACTAAAAGAACAATCCAAAGGAAGAATAAATCCAGGGAATTGTTTCATGAAAAGATAAACAAAATTGACAAGCCTTTTATGAGACTCATCAAGAAAAATAGAGATATGATCCAAATAAAATCAGCAACAAAACAGGCAAAATTACAACTGACTCTACAGAAATACAAAAGGTTCGTAAGAAATTACTACATACAATTATATACCAAGGAATTTGAAAACCTGGGTGAAATGGACAAATTTCTAGAAACATATAACCCTGTAAAACTGAATCTAGAAGAGGCAGAAAGCCTGAAGAGACTGATATCAGATAGTGAATTTGAAGCAGTAAAAAAACACCTGGCACACAAAGGCTCTGGGCCGGATGGATTCACAGGAGAATTTTTTACCAAACATTTAGGAAAGAGCAAACCCTGATCTTCCCCAAATTACTCCAAAAACAAACAAACAAAGAAAAAAAAAACCACACAAACACACAAAATGAAACAAAACAAAACAAAGAACCCCCCAGGAATATGGAAGACTCCAAAACTCTATTTATGAGGCCAGTATTACCCTAAAACCAGATAAAGATACAACCAAGAAAGAAAACTATAAGCCAGTATCACTGATGAACATGGATGCTAAAATCCTCAATAAAATATTGGCAAACCAAATCCAGCAATACATTAAAAAAAACATACACTATGATAAAGTGGGATTCATCCCAAGGATGGTACAATATAAGCAAATCAGTAAATGTAATACACCATATAAGCATTATGAAAGTAAAAAGCCAGATGATCATATCAATCAATAGATGCTGAAAAACCAAAGCACAACATACATTTATGATAAAAACACTCAGTGAAGAGGGACTAGAGGGAGCATACCTCAACTGAAAAAGGCCATATATGAGAAATCTACAATCTACATCAAACTCAATGGGCATAAACCAAAAGCTTTCCCATTAAGATCAAGTACAAGACAAGGGCGTCCACTTTTACCACTCAAAGCTACCTGTAAACTACTGTGAGGGTTGCCACAAAGGGAGAAACTCCCGGTCTCACACAAGAGTTCGTTGGAAAGTGGGGCTAGAGCAGAGCAAGCGAGTGGCATTGTTCCCTCTCTGATCTCACCCCCACAGACAGTGCCACAACACTGTAAAGAGGGTTGCCCTGCTTTGGTGAATACCTAAGGCCCCATTCCCTTACAACATAAGAGATGCACTAAGACAAAGAAATATGGCCCAAATGAAAGAACAGATCAAAACTCCACAGAAATACTTAAGCAACAAGGAGACAGGCAACCTATCTAATGCAGAGTTCAAACACTGGTAATCAGGATGTTCACAGAAGTGATTGACCTTGGTCGCAAAATGAAGGAAGAAGTGAAGGCTACACAAAGTGAAATAAAACAAAATATACAGGGAACCAACAGTGAAGGGAAGGAAACTGGGACTCAAATTGACAGTTTGGAACAAAAGGAAGAAATAAGCATCCAACTGGAACAGAATGCAAAACAAGAATTCAAAAAATGAGGACAGGCCTAGGAACCGCTGGGACAACTTTAAATGTTCCAACATCAGAATCATAGGGATACCAGGAGAAGAACGAGAGCAAGAAATTAAAAACTTATTTGAACACATAATGAAGGAAAACTTCCCCAATCTGGTGAAGGAAATAGACTTCCAGGAAGTCCAGGAAGCCTAGAGAGTCCCAAAGAAATTGGACCCAAGGAGGAACACACCAAGGCACATCATTATTAAGTTACCCAAAATTAAAGATACAGAGAGAATCTTAAAAGCAGCAGGAGGAAAGGAGACAGTTGCCTATAAAGGAGTGCCCATAAGGCTATCAGCTGATTTCTCAAAAAGAAACCTTATAGGCAAGAAGGGGCTGGAAAGTAGTATTCCAAGTCATGAAAGGCAACGAACTACATCCAAGATTCTCTATCCAGCAAAGCTATCCTTTAGAATGGAAGGGCAGATAAAATGCTTCCCAGATAAGGTCGAGTGCTTCCCAGATAAATAAGGGTATCACCATACCCTTATTATATGAAATGTTAAAGGGACTTATCTAAGAAAAAGAAGATAAAAAACTATGAACAGTAAAATGACAATAAAAACACAACTATCAACAACTGAATCTGAAAAACAATAACAAAAACTAAGCAAACAACTAGAACAGGAACAGAACGAGAGAAATAGAGATCATATGGAGGACTTTCATTGGGGACACACACAGGAGGGGAAGAATGGGGGGCAAAGAGACAGGGAATAAGGAGCATAATTGGCAGGCATAAAATAGATGGGGAAAGGTTTAAGAATGGTATAGGAAACAGAGAAATCATAAAACTTATATGTACAGCCCATGGACATGAACTAATGGGGGGAGGGTGCTGCAGGATTGGAGGGTGCAGGGCAGAGGGAGGATAAAGTAGGAAAAAAACTGGGACAACTGTAATACCGTAATCAATAAAATATATGTACAAAATTTAAAAAATCCAAGGCAAGAAAAGTACTGTGAGTAGGTGTTGGAAAAATAAAGGAAAGAAAATGTAGAGAAATAACTGAGTAAAAATAGATTCTTGGTTCCTTGAAGTCTAAAGAGAAGAGAGAATGTGTTCAGCTTCTCTGTACTGTATGTTACCTAACATATTACCTTTTGTTGGCTTTATATTTTTATTTTATGCTATTATTGTTTTCCCTCTATAAACAAACTTTGTTATGAACATTTCTTCTTCATTGTTGGTACACAAATGTAACTGATTTTGGTATAATGATTTTATATCCAGCAACTTTACCAAATTCTTATTATATTCCTTAATTGTTTTTCTATACATTTATTTTGGGAATTCTAATCTAGGTATATAATTACACAATCTGTGAAAAGTAATATTTGTATTTCTTCCTTCCCTGTCTATCCATTCATCCATAGTTCCATCTATTTTTTTTGCTTCATGGCTTTGCCTAGGACAAGGATGTCAAACTCATTTTCACGGGGGGCCACATCAGCCTCATGGTTGCCCTCAAAAGGCCGAATGTAGTTTCAACTTCTTAACAGTTAAGGAGTAGTTACTTTTATAAAGCCCTAAAATTATTTTGGCTTTAGAGAACACACTGCATAATTTCAGCTCTTCGAATCTTACTGATATTTGTGTTTTAATTTTTTATAAATTTAACATATTTCAAAAAGGTAATTTTTAAATGTATAAATTTTTATAAAATAGTTTTATAAATGTTACATGTATGATTGAAATGATTGCTCTTTTGCCCTGACTTGTGTGGCTCAGTTTGTTGGAGTGTGGTTTTGTGAGCCAAAGGGTAGTGGGTTCAGTTCCTGGTCAGGACACAAACCTAGATTGGGAGCTCAGCCCCTGGTTGGGGCCTTTGATGGACAGCCAATTGATGTGAAGGACAGCCGATTGATGTTTCTCTCTTACATCAATGTTTCTCTCCCTTCCCCTCTCTCGAAAATTGAAATCAATGAGTATGTACTTGAGTGAGGAAAATATACAAACAAACAAACAAACAAATCACTTGGGGAAAAAATGAATAAATGCAATTTTGGGTACACTATTCTACATATTGTCATTAGGGAAAGTTTGTTAATCAAGTTCAAATACTATATCATCCTTGCTTTCTCAATTATTAAGGTATGTAAAAAATCTTCCAATTAATTTTTGAAAAGGAGAAAATGTCTGTAATTTTATTTAAAATATTTTTTTCATTTTTGCAAAAGAAACTCAGAAAGGATAAATATAAAGAAGTATTAAAATCTCAGAGAATTTGGAAATAAAGTAGATGTTTTAAGGTAGGGATGGATGTCTGAGTACACCTTACTTACAGATTTGGCTTTGAAGGTTGTTAATTTTATATACTCAAAAATAAAATCACAGGAACAGGGAAAAGCACAAAATAATAAGAAAAGAAAACCAATGAACCTAACTATATACTAAGTAGCACAGGAGAAAAAAAATTGGTATCTTCTAAACACAGTGTGCTGACTATAATAATCTTCATGGGAGATATTTTAAGGACCAAAAGAAACCTGCAGAGAAATCTTGAATTTTAATTGTCATGTTGTAGTTGTTCCAGTACAGATATTTTGAAATTATTTTACATGAACTGAAGTGCTGAGCAAATGCAGAAATAAAGTTGCTGAGGGATACAAATTCAGAATGGGGGAAAGGAGAGAAAGAACCCTTTACTGATGGGCTACAATTAGAGGTTTCATACAAAAGGGTGTAGAAGCAATGTAACACCAGCAGCAATGAGCAGAATTTAGTCCCTCAGGAAAAAGAATGTATTTTTAGAAGGATGTCATATTCCAGGGTTGAAGCAGAGAAAGTTCAAGGTGAGCCTGGATAATCTTATAGAAGAAAGCCAAGGTAATGCCCCAAAACTAATGGGAACACATCAAAAAATGTGTGAGCTCGTTCACACACTTTCTACTGAACTAATCTGGGATGATTTTTGCATCAGAATGAATAACAATAGGAATGAATTACAATACAGTGAATTAAAATACTAAGGAGTCCATAGAAACTTAAAATTAAAGAGAGGAAAAAGGGAAACTTCCTATTTTTTTTTCTTCTAAGTCATCCCTGTTTTCCCAGGATATTTCTGGTTATAGCATTGAAAGAAAGTCCCAGGTCTCAGAAAACCGCTTAGTCTCTGGAAAAGAGGAACAATTGCTTATCCTACTTCCATGAGACCATGGGAAAAATTACATTCTTTTCTAAAAATACATTTTATTGATTATGCTATTACAGCTGTCCCATTTTTTCTCCCCTTTACCCCCCTCTACCCTGCACCCCACCTCCCAACATCATATATCCCCTGACCCCTTAGCTCATGGGCATGCGTTGTACATGTAAGTTCTTTGGCTTCCCCATTTCCTACACTATTCTTAACCTACCCCTGTCTATTTTGTACCTACCATTTATGCTTCTTATTCCCTGTACCTTTTCCTGCATTCTCACCCCTTCTCATCCCCACTGATAACCCTCCATGTGATCTCCATTTCTGTGATTCTGTTCCTGTCCTAGTTGCTTGTTCAGTTTGTTTTTGTTTTTAGGTCCAGTTGTTGATAGTTGTGAGTTTATGGTAATTTTACTGTTTGTACTTTTTAAAAGATTTTTATTTCTTTTTTTTTAAGGTTTATTTTATTTATTTTTAGAGAGGGAGGGGAGGGAGGGAGAGAGAGAGAGAGAGAGAGAAATACCAATGTACAGTTGCTGGGGGCCATGGCCTGCAACCCAGGCATGTGCCCTGACTGGGAATCGAACCTGCGATGCTTTGGTTTGCAGTCCACGCTCAATCCATTGAGCTACGCCAGCCAGGGCAGATTTTTATTTCTTTATTCTGTTCTGGTTGAATGTTTATTTCTTCCTTCTGCTCCAAATATTGATTTGAGTCCCTGTTTTCTTCCCTTCACTGTTGGTTCCCTGTATATTTTTCTTTATTTCACTTTGCATAGCCTTCACTTTTTCCTCTGTTTTGTGATCATATGCAACCATTTCTGTGAGTGTCCTGATTACCAGTGTTTTGAACTCTGCATCTGATAGGCTGGCTATCTCTTCATCGCTCAGTTGTATTTTTTGAGTTTTGATCTATTCTTTCATTTGGGCCATATTGTTTTGTTTCAGCATGCCTGATATTTTGTAGGGGGTGGAGCCTTAGATATTTGTCATGGTGGTGCTACCCACTTTGCTGCATTATGGCACTGCCTGTGGGGGATGGGTCGGAGAGGGAACAATGCTGCTTGCTCAGCTCCCAGCCAGCTTTCAGTCACTTCCCCTGCTAATTGGTCCACAAGCAAATTGGTCCCTTCTTGTGTTGATTCCTGGGTGTGTGGGTTTGTGTGCATTCTAGAGCCCAGTGAGTTGCTACAATGAACATTCCTGTGAGGCTGGGAGTTTCTCCTGCTGCCACAACCCCCACAGGTTTCTCCAGCGACAGTTTTTGAGACTTCCTTTTCCTGTGCTGGAACCCTGGTTGCATGGTCTCTTTTGCTCCCCAGTTGTTCCTCCTGATTTATCTGCATGAAAATGTGGGACCGCCTGGTCTGCCAGCTGCCACATTGCCGGGTGTCCTCTCTGCCCTGGTTGCCCATCTCTGCCCTTACTACTAGTCTGAATGAATGTTCTTTTTTAACTCCTTGGTTGTCGAACTTCCATATTGTTACATTTTTCTGGCAGTTCTGGTTATGTTTTGTTTTTAAATTTGTCGTTGTCCTTTTTTTGGTTGAGTGAGGAGGCAAAAGTGTATCTACCTACCTATACCTCCATCTTGGCAGGAAGTCTGGGAAACTCTTTATAAAAGAATGTTTCAGCAATGTAGAATAAAAAAAAAATCACCATTTTCCAACCAGCATATGAAACAAAACAAACACTTCTTTCTAGCAAGAATAATGGATGCAAAAACCACTGTCAAAGAACAGGAAACTCACTCAAACTATATATGTACAACTCCACAAATTAAAGATTATAGGTACATTTACAGTGGAGGAATCTGGTAGACATCATCTGAGTGAAAATATCAAATTTAATATCACCAGTACGGAGATTAACAGCTCTGTGCCCTCTTAGTGATATACTGAGAACATGATATCATCCATTTAGTATGTCTATCAAAGATATTTAACATGGGTCTGGCCAAGTGGCTCAGTTGGTTGGAGTGTTAACCTGTATACCAAAGGGTTACTGGTTCATTCCCCAGTCAGGGTAAAAACATCATAGGTTGTAGGTTTGACTTTTGATACGGGTGTAACTGGTGAATGGTTCTCTCTCACACTGATGATTCTCTCTTTCTCCTCCAAAATCAATAAACATATCCTCTGGTCAGGATTAAATAACATAACTCATCTAATAGCAGAGCATTTTCTAGATTATGAGATCTAAGTGATATACAACTAAAGACAATAGGTAATTATTATTAAGTGGATCTTGGGTCAAACAATCAATCCACAGTTATAAAGGACATTATTGTGACAATATGGAAAATGTAAATAAGAGATGTGTATTATATAACTATCAATTTCCCGAGTGTGATGACAACTGTATTGTGGCTAAGTAGGCAAATATTCTTGATATTTGGTGATACATGCTAAAGTATTTAGGGTTGAAATAACTCAAATGGCTCAGAAAATTTAAAAAAAGTATACACACAAATGAGAAACAAAGTAGCAAAATATAAACTAGTAACGAGTCTTAGGTAATGAAAATATGGGTATGGGTTGTGTTACTCTTAAAATTCCCCATAGACTTTTGAAATTTCTTAAGCTGTCATACTGGGAAGAATAAAACAAAACTCTTCCAAACTACTGTAGATTTATTGTCAGTTTTTGCTTTACATATATTGAAGCTAAACTACTAGGCACATACACATTAAACATTATTACATTTTCCTGTTAAACCACACCTTTTATCATAATGAAAACTCTACTTTAGAAGTAATCTTTATTCTAAACTCCAGCATAAAGTGGAGGCAGAAAACTGTACTTGAACAACAATAAAAAAACTAAAAAAATTTAAAAAAGAAAAATCAATCTCAAATTCATCACTTACTTTTAATGTGGTTTAGTGATATATTTTGATTTATATCAAGTATCTTACTTTTGCACTCTCTGCTCTATCTCGTCTGTTTTTTTCTTCCTCCTGCACACTTTCTTCAGAATCACCTTGAGAATTTAAAATCACTCAAATACTCCGATGTAATTGGTGTGGTGTGGAGTCTAGGCATTAGGATTTTAAAAAGTTCACTAAGTAAATCATATAAGCAAGGTTGAGGGCTGGTTTTATGTTTTGCCTTTAAAATTTTAAAAGGAAAATTTTAAAATTCATGGGTTTTTCATTTTTTTGATTTGAAAATTTACTATTCTCTTAGAAAAATGTATACTTAACTATTGAATAACCTTATTCTTCTCCCAGTCTATATAAATGCTTGAGAAAACTTAAAAATCCATTAACCCCACAAAATCTATTAGTCTTTTTGTATGCTCTGTTTTATGAAATCCTTTTGCAAAGGAGTTCCCATAAGACTGTCTGGTGATTTCTCAAAACAAACTTTGCAGGCAAAAAGAGACTGGCAAGAAGTATTCAAAGTGATGAAAAGCAAGCACCTACAACCTAGATTACTCTAACCAGCAAAGCTATAATTTAGAATGGTAGGGCAGATAAAGGGCTTCCCAGACAAGATTCAGCTAAAAGAGATAATTATCACCAAGCCCTTATTACATGAAATGTTAAAGGGACTTACTTAAGAAAAAGAAGATCAAAACTATCAACTTAAAAATGGCAACAAACTCAGAACTATGAACAACTGAATCTAAAAAAACAAACTAAGCAAACAACCAGAGCAGGAACAGAATCATAGATATGGAGATCATTTGGAGGATTATCAGTGGGAAAGGGGAAGAGGGAGAATGAGGGAAAAGGTTCAGTGATTAAGAAGCATAATTGGTAGGTACAAAATAGACAGGCGGATGTTAAGAATAGTATAGGAAATGAAGAAGCCAAAGAACCTATATGCAGGACCATGGACATGATGAACTTAGGGGGCACTGCTGGAGGGAATGGGGATACCAGATAGAGGGGAGCAAAGTAGGAAAATTAGAACTGTAAAAGCATAATCAATAAAGTATATTTTTAAAATAAATAGTAGAAATACTGTTACATTACTGTGCACTAATATGAAAGGGAACAATAACACATCTGAATACATTAGGTGTGCTCAGTGAAAAAATAAGATCTGACTGATATATTAAGTAACTTAAGTTTCTTCATCAAAAAAAGGCCAGAGAGCCTTTTGAAGTGATCTTAACTTGCAGAGTTACAATACACTAATATTTACAACAGAAATATCATGGAACTTAACTTCAGAACTGATTCTTCTATTGTTAAAAAAAATTAAAAACTGCATAGTGCTAGATGTAATAACAGAAGACAAGGGGAACTACCTATAAATGCATGTTCATTGTTCTTAAAAGTTTTCAAGCAAATATTAGCTTCTCTGAAAGAGATAATTATGACTTTAATTAGCATAAAGTTGACTCCAATGGATATTCAAATAATCCAGTTAGTGAAGAAACATGAGTTTGGAAAGTAAAACCTACCATCATACAACCATTTGTAGTTTATTCCTCTAAGTCAGAGATTATTAAATATTTTTGGATCATAAAACTTGTTAGCAATCTGGTAAACTATAAGGCTCTTTTTCAATATAATGCTTTTAAATAAATAATTACAAAGAAATATACTAAAATCATATACAGAAATTATCAGAATTTTTTTGGTTTTCAGCTTTTTATTTTTCAATATATTTTATTGAAAATAAAAATTTTAAATTTCAATATATTTTATTGATTATGCTATTATGGTTGTCCCATTTTCCCCCTTTCACTCCCCTCCTCCCTGCACAACCCCTCCCACCCACATTCCCCCCTTTAGTTCATGTCCAGGTGTCATACACATAAGTTCTTTGGCTTTCACTTTTCCCATACTATTCTTACCCTGCCTATTTTTTACCTATCATCTATGCTACTTATTCTCTGTACCTTCCCCCCCCCTCCTCCTCCCTCTCCCCTGTTGCTAACCCTCCACGTGATCTCCATTTCTGTGCTTCTGTTCCTGTTCTAGTTGTTTGCTTAGTTTGCTTTTGTTTTTGTTTTAGGTGTGGTTGTTAATGATTGTGAGTTTGCTGTCATTTTACTGTTCATATTTTTTAACTTCTTTTTCTTAGGTAAGTCCCTTTAACATTTCATATAATAAGGGCTTGGTGATGATGAACTCCTTTAACTTGACCTTATCTGAGAAGCACTTTATCTACCCTTCCATTCTAAATGAAAGCTTTGCTGGATAGAGCAATCTTGGATGTAGGACCTTGTCTTTCAGGACTTGGAAAATTTCTTCCCAGCCGCTTCTTGCCTGTAAGGTCTCTTTTGAGAAATCAGCTGACTGATGGGCACTCTTTTGTAGGTTACTCTTTCCTCTTGTCTTGCTGCTTTTAAGATTCTCTCCTTATATTTAATCTTAGGTGATGTAATTCTGATGTGCCTTGGTGTGTACTTCCTTGGATCCAAATTCTTTGGGACTCCCTGAGCTTCCTGGACTTCCTGGAAGTCTATTTCCTTTGCCTGATTAGGGAAGTTCTCCTTTATTATTTGTTCAAATAACTTTTCCACTTGTTGCTCTTCCTCTTCCCCTTCTGGTACCCCTATAATTTGGATGTTGGAATGTTTAAAGATGTCCTGGAGGTTCCTAAGCCTCTCCTCATTTTTTTTGAATTCTTGTTTCTTCATTCTTTTCTGTTTGATTGTTTCTTTCTTCCTTCTGGTCCACTCCATTGATTTGAGTCCCAGTTTCCTTCCCATCACTATTGATTCCCTGTATATTTTCCTTTATTTTTAAAAAGTTATAGTAACATGTGTTTCTTTAGTAACACATTAAATAATGAGGATCTAGCTGTGAGTCTAACAACTAAGGTAATTTGAAAGTAGTGATGAGAATAAATATTTTATTAGCATATGTAAAAACTATAGTACCTAAATATCTGTGATTTTTATAAGTGAACAAGTCATAGATGCTGAATTTTGCTACCTATATTTCTAAAACAAACAAATGATACATTTTATCTATTTAATATTTTTATTGTTGTTCAAGTACAGTGATGTTCATTTTCATCCCACCACTCTCCCCCTTCCCAACCCATCCCCACCTCCCAACCTCTATCCTACCCTCTTTGGCTTTGTCCATGTGCCCATTATACATGTTTCTTAATGGGCCCTCCCCTATGATTCCCTATTATCCTTCTCCCCTTTCCTCTCTGGTTACTGTCGTTTTATTCTTTATTTCAATGTCTCTGGTTATATTTTGCTTGTTTGTTTTACTGATTAGGTTCCACTTATAGGTGAGATCATATGGTATTTCTCTTTCACCGTATGGCTTATTTCACTTAGCATAATGCTAGGAAATGCTACATTTTAATTAGAAGTAAATAAAAATAAAGATTTTTTTGGTCTCATTCAAGTCCATAAACTTTCTGAATTCTATTTATAGATCTTTAAAGAGTTAAGTTCCAGATAAACTAAAATTGGACAGGTTTATTTCAGTTAGATAAAAGCTGT
Organism: Tonatia bakeri; assembly: GCA_004024845.1. Lineage (NCBI taxonomy): Eukaryota > Metazoa > Chordata > Mammalia > Chiroptera > Phyllostomidae > Tonatia > Tonatia bakeri. The sequence goes on along the minus strand of PVIA01002473.1, from coordinate 24,316 downwards.
CAAGTGAAAATAAAATTATTTGAAAGAATAGAGGACTTCCTTTCTAGGGAACCTATGGTGATTGTAAAGTAAATCTGTGGCACACTTCTAACAAGTTGTATAAACACCCTCAGTAGTTATTGTTTATATTAACCTCATTTTTGGTTCCATATTATTTTTCATACATTTTATTTTCCTTATTCACAACATGTTTTGTATTTAAAAAACTGCATTTTTAAATAGGGTACTAATATCCTTTTTGGAATAAGTTAATTCTAGAAATTTTCTGCAGACAAAATTGTTAAAACACTGAATACAGATATGACTCAGATAATACTGAATTATTCAATTTTCTCATTTTGATCACTATGTCAATTTTTTTTTCTTCAAGAAAAATAAACAATTATTTTATATTAATACTGTGCAGAGCTATCCTGGTCTCTCTCAGATTTACCCTGAATAAATTCTTAGGGGATTTGTCATAATATAGTCCAAAATAAATCAATCTTATAAAAAAACTACTTTCCCATCAAGGTGTCTTCTATCAATTCTGACATATTTCTGCATTTGTAGAACCAATACTTTAAAATTCAACAACAAATATTACTACTATTTATGCAAATCCTCATAATATAAATTTACTTGGGGGAAAAGTCCCTTTTACTTGCAAGTTAAAAGGTGGCTAATATGGTAGTTACATATCTGGAATTCAAAAAATTAGCATAAGCAATGTGAGAATAAATCATTTAGCAAAAACAATACTTAAACAGTATAACAGAACCTTGACTTTTTCCCTGAATAGTACCAAGGGAACTACTCTTCCTTACTGAAGTTGAAGGATTTGGAATTTGAAGTATCTTATTTCTAAACCATATGTCAGAGTACCTTTCAGTCATAGAATACAAAAATGAAACAAAAAAATCTCTGTCAGATCATAGGTTCTAATTTTTGATGTGAAAATACAGAGTTGTTAATTAACCCAGAAGCTCAAGTTCTGAAATGAGAAATAAGATTCAATTTTGAAAGGCAATTTTTAATTTTTTTATTTATTGATATTTAGAGAGATAGGAAGGGAGACAGAGAAACAACGATTTTGTTGCTCCACTTATTTATGCATTCAATGGTTTGTTCTTGGATGTGCCCTGACCAGGATTAACACGCAACCTTGGTGTATCGGATGACACTCCAATCAACTGAGCTACCTGGCCAGAGCCAAAACGCAAGTTTTAAAAGTTTACATTAAATAGTTATAAGCATAAATATGTAGTTAAGACTGTTTAATCATAAAATCATTTTATGAAACCTTCTATAAAGCTGGTGTGACACAACTGGTTGGAGCATCATCCTATAGCTAGAAAGTTGTAGGTTCAATTTCCTATCAGGGCACATACCTAGGTTGGAGGTTGATCTCTGGTCAAGGCCCGGGCATGTGCAAGTGCAACCCTCAGACTAGATGCGAAGGATCCCTGGTCTGCTTGCTGGGCTGGTTATGTATGAGAGGCAATCAATTGATGCTTCTCTCTCTCATCAATGTTTTTCTCTTTCATTTCCTCTCTCTCTAAAAGCAATAAAAAAAAATCCAATCCCTTAGTATCATTCAAAATAGCTTTAAACACACACACACACACACACATGCACACACACACAAATATACAATACCTATTGTACCTGTCTGAGGCTGAGATATCAAGTTGAGTGAGAGTCATGACACCCAAAGAATTAAGTCCAGTTATGAAGAAGACACATATGCAAACACATAACATGAAAACAACACAATGGTTGCATAGTAGAGGAGGGCATACAATGTATATTGGGAGAACACTGGTGGAAGGAAAGGGAAACCCAAACCTGGGTCCTACAGGATAAGCAGGCTTTTCCCAGGAGAAAATGCGGAGAGGTGAGCAGTTAGTTAAGGAGAGAATTGTTGAGGTGGGTGAGTATCATTTCACTTAGAAGCAAAGTAAATAGATAAGTATTTGTTTCCAAGTAGGTGGGGACTTTTCCATAGTATTTCTGTGTTGGGGACCAGTCTGTGCGGTTTTGGAAACTAGCCCCACACAAGCAGGCCTTGAAAGAGGCCAGTAAGTCTCGATTGAAAAGCCAGGAAGCAGGCAGCAGGCACCACGTGAAACTAATACCAGGATTCTCTTGGGAAATCAGGTCTGATAAATACATTGTATCCTTTGAAGCTTGCTTTGCTTTGGTATAGCCCTGTTGATTTAAACCAGACATTTAAGTACAAAGCATAAGGAGTGAGACTCCTTGAATCATTAAATATGCCTTTACAATCATCTGGTGTCAGCATGTCTCCCAGATCCTGACCTGAGATGATCTTTGTGTTTCTTCAGTTGTTATCTATAGATAATATTTGTTTTCTTCAACGGTAGCCTTTTGGACATTGATTGATAAGCTATGCATGGATGCTGTATTCCCCTGCACATTCCGATCCTAATAAAAGCCATTTCTGAGAAGGGCTCAGGGCATTCTCCACTACAGGGAATTGCCACCCACTTTCCTGCCAGGAACAACAGATTGTGTCCAGGACGACTTATTCTCATCCGCGGCGGTGGGAGAGCTACATGAAGCAGGGCATCCCACATCTCTGGAACACATAAAGCACCTTTTGAAATGATGTTCAGTCACTGATTTCACTGTACTCTAGGCCTTTTTTTTAAGTACACAGTGACACTTTTTTGTTCTTTCTGCCCTTAATTTTATTTTAAAACTCACTTTGAATTTTAAAAACAAGCAAGCAAATGAATAGGAAAATAAGCCCTTTAATAAGGTTTCCTAGAAAATATATGAAATGGTCCTTTCCATTATTTTACCTAAGACTGGAAATCCAAATCAACTGACATGAATAAGCACATATATGTATGTGGCAGTATTTTTCAAAATGACATAAAAATGTTTTAATAGAACATTCAAAGAAACAGAACAGTACTAAAACGGGAATTATAGCAACACTTTGCTCTTAGTATTGTATAAAGATTAAATGAGTTGGCTATATATCACAGATGGGGACAAGGAGTAAAGAAATAAGAATTATCAAAGTTTGGTACAGTAAAAAAAGGCTCTGGAGACAGATAATCAACAGAACTTTATCTTTACTTGTGCTATTAATTAACCTTATGAATTTTATTTATCCTTTTTTTGGTCTCTTTCCTTATCTGTAAAATGAAAAGATTGGAGTAGTTAAGCTCTAATGTCTATTATAATTATAAAATTTTTTATCAGTTTTGATGGGAAAAAAAATCACTCTTGTTACCCAATTCAAACCTGTCTATATCAACTTCTGGCTAGACATACTGAAACAAACAAAAATTAAGACTTACTAAAAATCATATTACTACCTAGTAAACTTTGTCAAGCCAAATTTCATGAAATTTTTTTCTGTGAGACTGTTTATATATGTCAGTGGCAAGGCTCTAAGGGGCACATTTTTCAATGTACCACACATTAAATAAAACCTGACATAATTGTGGGACTGTGAGAGTCAGTGATAAAGAACAGACTTTTTCAAGTATCTGATGAAATCTATGGTTCTTTCTTCTTAGAAAGCAATGTACATGTCATACATAAATTACAACTTGGTACATTTGGGATGGTCCACAGAATCTCCTTGAATCATCTGATTTTCCGTGATGATGGAAACAAGAATTTACAGAATCATTGTATAGTTTAGTTGCAAATAAAAGAAAATGATTTCAACTACCAAAAGGCAGATTTATTTTAAATATGAAAGGATATCTCATTGATTTCAATTTTAAGCAGCACAGCAGGTCTTTGTGGGAATAGAAAAGTTACCGAGCAGATACTTTTCTTTTTTGCTTCTTCTTTCCAGAAAGCAGCTTCGTTTGCCTCCCAAAATTTCTATACTCCAATAACTAAAATATATACAGCCCTGTATCCCTGGACTACATTTAAAGTATAAATGTAAAGTAAATGTAAAGTATATAAATATAAAGTATATAAATATAAAAATATAAATATATATATTTATATTTATATATAAATGTACATAAATATATAAATATAAAGTATATAAATGTAAAGTATAAAGTAAAGCGAAAGCTGAGTCCACTTGCTCATGCCTGCAACTCAGATACTCGGCTGAGATGCCAACACAGAAACTGAACGTTCAAAGGAATGTTAGCTGATATGAAGTTTGGATGCCAATGAGAATGGAAGATGCTTCAAAATGGGCAGCAAGGAGATTTTATAGGTTGAAGGGGAAATACTCTGTGCATGGCACCTGCAGCTGCAGGGAGCCTAGACAGAAATTGCACCTCCCAGGGCAAAGAACTCCCAGAAGAGGCCAGGAGTGACTTATATATATAAAGTTGGGGTGATCCAGACCACACACACACACAGCTAGCAGCACACCCATAGCTACAGCAGCAAACGACCACCAGTAGAGTGCCAGAGAGAGAGAGAAGGACTTTATCCACACATGGTTTGGGTGGAGACAGACTTTTGGCTTTTTGGAGAGGTGGTGTTTGTAGAAAACTGGACAGTGACTCAGTATTGCAGTAGGTATGCCCAGAGAGACTTTTTAAAATGGAAGCTGAAGTGTGCTGGGCTAGGACCTCAGGTGCAGCTGCTCTGCCACCATAAAGGAAAAGACTGAAAGTGTGGTTTGCTCCCACTGAATTCAGCTGAGCAGAGAGATAAGAAAGGTGCACAGCAAGAGGATTTCGTGGCCCCAGCCCTGAGCAGCTAGCAGGCTGGAGACTGCACAGTGGAGAGTTCAGGACTGTGTCTGCTGTGAGGTCAGTGGTATAGGAACTGGATGGGCAAGAGTTGAGCACCTGAGATTATTATTATTTTTTACAATCCAGTGGCAGTCATTGAATTCACAGTGTGGTACAAATATCACCACTCTTTTCAATTTTTTTTTGGTTTAAAGTATATTTTATTGATTATGCTATTACAGTTATCCCATTTTTTCTCCCTTTTATCTCCCTCCTCTCTGTACTGCCCTCCTCACCCTACAGCACTCCCCTTCCCACAATTCCTGTCCATGGATTATATATGTAAGTTCTTTGGCTCCTCCATTTTCTATAGTATTCTTAACCTCCCCCTGACTATTTTGTGCCTACCTATTCTGCTTCTTATTCTCTGTACCTTCCTCCCCCTCCATTGCCCTCTCTCCCTCCCCACTGATAACTGTCCATGGGATCTCCATTTCTATGATTCTGTTCCTGTTTTAGTTGTTTGCTTAGTTTTTGTTTTTAGGTTCACTTGTTGATAGTTGTGCTTTTGTTGCCATTTTACTCTTCACAGTTTTTGATCATCTTCTATTTCTTAGATAAGTCCCTTTAACATTTCATAATAAGGGTTTGGTGGTGGTGAACAGCCAGGCAGAGCCCCCTTCCCCAGCAGAGTTCAAACATCTGGTAAGAGAATGACTCACCCAGCCCTTACCTCCTGCAGATTGCAAACACCACTGGACCTCATCCAACAGGGAAGCTCTGCAAAATAGGCAGGACAGGCTCAAAAAACCCTGCAGGGTGCATATCCACAAGAGAAAGACAGAAAGAAAGATGCCTAAAGGGTCCATTTTGAACTTTTCTCAGAGAAACAAAATATACTGGTTCCTACAGCCCTTATTCCACTGAGGCCAGCAAAGCAGGGAGATCAGAAATTGGTACAGCAGCTCACACACAGAGCTGCCACCTACACCAAGTAGGAAAGAGCTGACCTTCTTACATGTATTGGCCCCTCCCTTGAAATGAACAGCTAGTTCACAACAAACTATTCATTACTGAATATAAACTGGGACAGAACAAGATGGGTGGGTGGTGAAGGGGCAAGGGGAACATACACACGATTTTTCCAGAAGATAGAACACTGCCTCCCAGTGGAAACCCAGGGGGTCCCACCCTCCTGATCACAGCAGAAGCCCCCTCTAGAGGCAGGTGAAGGTGATACAGGAGGTGCTGCCAGAAGATGGATGATCCACCGTGGGATGGTGAGCTGATAAAAAGCCAAAGGCAGATTCAGAAAGAGAAGACAGAGACAAACACCAAACTCTGCTGAGACGAATTCCATCGCATTCTTCTTCAGAATTGGTGTTTTTTCATTCTTTCACATAGTCTTTTTAATGTTCTTTCTTCCTTTAACTGTATTCCAACTACTTCACAATTATTTGCCTTTGATGTATTTATTCCTTTAATATAGATTTTATATTTTTTAAGTTTTTATTCAAATCTCACATTGTACCCTTCCCTTGTCTTATTCTATTATGCCTTCTACTTGCCTTTTCTTATTTTCATTGTAAATTTTATTTTCCCCTAGGCCACGCCTTGTTCCTATTCCTTACGGTTAAAATTTCTCCTCCCTCTACCCTAAATCATTTTTCCTTTCTTTTTCCCTTTCTTATAATATTATTATTGTATTTCTACCTTTATAAAATGTGGCTTCCTTGGTATGGATATTACAGTTATTGCTGCTCTTCAACAGTATTCCTATTTGTTCATTATTATTTTTTTTAAATTTCAAATCTAACAAGTTACTCTCCCCCTGTCTTACTCCATTTTGCCTTCTTCTTGCCTTTATTTGAATGTGGAATTTTATTTTTTCCTTTTTTTCCCTGGTTTTTATTCCCTACTCTTATTACTTATCCTCCCTCTATCCTCTCAGAATCATTTTTCTTTACCACAGACATTTCATACAGTCTTTTCTCTTTCATATAGCATTCTTATTCTCTTTCTACCCTTATTAATCATTGCTCAGCTGTTGTTGTTATGACCCTGATGTGGTTTTTCTGCAATTTCGTTCTCTTTGGTACACTATTTTTAAAAAATTTTATTCAAACCTCATATTATATTCTTCCCTTTTCTCACAACATTTTGCCATTGTGTGTCCCTGTTTTACTTATGTTTTAAATTTTACCTTCTCCCTTTCTTTGCCTTGTTTCTATTCCCTACTCATACTATTCTCCTCCCACTTTTGGAGAATAATTTTTCCCATTTTAGGAAAAGAATTTTTCCTAAATAATTTTTCTCTATTTTAGTCATCTCCTATTTCATTTTTCCTACCTTATAATATTCTTAAATTATTTCTGCTTTTATTAATCTTTGCTCAGTTGGAATTGATATTGCTGATGTGGTAGGGGGGTACTTTTGCTGGCATGGGTTTGGTTTTTCTGCGTAGTATTGACTTGTTAACCAGCACCTATATACTAGCATATAACACATGGTGTTGGTTGTGTCTCCTAGTCAGCCAGCTGGAGAGGAGAGCCCACCAAAAAATGATCCATTAATAATCAAAGCTCAAGTACAACAACAGAGCACACATAAACTAAGAAAAGGGCAACCTTATGAATCCAGATAAGGATATCAAGGAGACTGTACCACTGAGTCCCACAGAACTACTACCACAGAAGTCTACCACATAAAGACAGGCAGAGAAAGCAAAGCAAGAGATGCAGACACAGAAGAGTCACCTAAAAGGGGAAGACAAAGAAATAACCCCATTTAAAATGAAAGGAGGAATCCTCAGAAAAAGACAAATGTTATTAAGGTAAGCAATCTATCAGAATTCGAAATAATGGTTATAATGATGCTCAAGGAGCTCAGTGAAAACTACAAGGAAATTTATGGCATCTACAAGGAACTTAGTGGGAACTACAGTAGTATGAAAAATGAGCCCTGGCTGGTGTAGCTCAGTGGATTGAGTGCGGGCTGCAAACCAAAGCATCGCAGGTTCGATTCCCAGTCAAGGCACATGCCTGGGTTGCAGGCCACGGCCCCCAGCAACTACACATTGATGTTTCTCTCTCTCTCTTTCTCCCTCCCTTCCCTCTCTAAAAATAAATAAATAAAATCTTTAAAAAAAAAACTGTGCCTTTTTTAAAAAATGACAGAAACTATAAACAAGAACCAGTTAGAAATGAAGAATACAGTATCTTAAATGAAAAATACACTAAAAGCAATTAAAAGCAGGCTAGATGAATTGGAGGACCAAATCAGAGTGGGAATACAAGGCAGAAAGGAATACCCAGGGAGAGCAATAAAGTGAAAAAAGATTGAAAAAGAATGAAGATAGTTTAAGGGACCTTCAGGACAACATGAAATGTAACAATATCACATCATAGGAGTATCAGAATGAGAAGGAAAGGGGCAAGGGATAGAAAACCTGTTTGAAAAAATAATGACAAGAAACTTCCCTAATTTGGTGAGGGAAAAGGACATGCAAGTTCAGAAATCACAGCGGGTACCAATTAAGATAAACCCAAGAGGCCTACACAAAGACACATCATAATTAAAATGGCAAAATTTAAAGACAAAGAATCATAAAAGCAGCAAGGGGAAGAAGTTAGCAACATACAAAGGAGTTCCAATATGGCTATCAGCTGATTTCTCCACAGAAACACTATAAGCCAGAAGGAACTGGTATGAAATATACACATAATGAAAGGTAATGACCTCCAATCAAGACTACTCTATCCAGCAAGGCTGTTATTAAAACGGAAAGCAAAATAAAGAGCTTCCCAGGCAAATGAAGACTAAAAGAGTACATCTCCACCAAACCAGCCCTGCAAGAGATACTGAAGGGGCTGCTATAAAAAGGAGAAGAAATGCAGTGTGAGACAGAGGTAGGGGAGAGGAACACAGGTATGGAAAAATGTCAATGAATAAATACCTATCAATAATAACTGTTGGGAACAGCCCTGCCTGGTACCAGAAGCTGTAACCCCCGCCAAGGTTAAGGCTGAGGGAACAACCTTGGAACCACAAGCCACCAAGGAGACAAGCTTATCTCCCTTGCAGGAGCACCGCTTCTGCTCCTTTTACTTCACCTTGCCTGGCTCCCAATGCTTGGTTGGTTAGCCAATGACGGGTAAGATTCCCCAAAGGGGGAACAACCTAAGACAGGCACAATCACGAGGGAGGTCCCCAAGGAATGACTTTGGGGGCTACAGCAAAAGGGGGTGATGGACCCTCACCCCTCAGCTTTGACAAAGCCTGAGTCCTCATGGTTTGCAAGAAAAATCTCCTAATCTCTTGGCTTCCTTACTCCACCTAAGCCTGAAACAATGACAGGGTGGTGCTGCCTTGTGCCGGAAAGGGCAGGTTCCCTGGGTGATCAGGCCTAAGAAAGAGTATGTAAAATCCTGTGAAACCTGCTTTGTATAGAATGCTCTCAATTGAATAATAAGGGTCCAAGGAAGAAGTAAGTTTGTTCCTTAAAGTTTTACAGCTCTTTGACCCTGACTCAAAATAGGTCCTCAGACTTCCTGGCAATGAATAATGAGCTTTACCTGAATTCTTATGTAAATGAACCCAATAAAAGCCTGCTGGGGTGGGAGAATGGGATGCTCCCCACTAGAGACAGTGGCCGTTTTGTCCCTATTTCTCCACAGGACTCGGTTGTCTCTGTGTATGTTTTTCTCGTGTTTCGATGAGCCATCTGCAGTGTTCTGTGGTCACTGCCGGACGGTGGCCGTGACAAATAACCTTAAACACAAACGGATTAAATGCTCTGATCAAAAGTCATAGGGTAGCTGAATGGATAAGAATACACGAGCTGCTTATATGCCATCTACAAGAGACGTGCCTCACAAAAAAAGACTGACACAGGCCCTGGCTGGTGTAGCTCAGTGGACTGAGTGAGGGCTGTGAATCAAAGGGTCGCCAGTTCGATTCCCAGTCAGGGCACATGCCTAGGTTGAGGGCCACGTTCCCAGTGGGGGTCATGTGAGAGGCAACCACACACTGATATTTGTCTCTCTCATTCTGCCCCCCTTCCCCCATCTCTAAAAATAAATAAATAAATAAAATCTTAAAAAAAAAAAAAGACTGACACACGTTGAAAGTGAAGGGTTTGAAAAATGTATTTCAAGAAAATGGACATGAAAAGAAAGCTGGGGTAGCAATACTTATATCAGACAAAATAGACTTCAAAACAAAGGCCATAAAAAGGGACAAGGAAGGTCACTACATAATACCTAATGGAGTAGTGCAACAGGAGGCTATAACCCATGTAAACAAATATGAAGTGAACATAGTATGTAAACATATAAAGAAAATCTTGGAGGACTTCAAGAAAGATATTGACAACACACTCATAGAGGGGATATTAACAGCCTACTATCAACAATGAATAGATCTTCCAAACAAAGAATCAACAAGGATATTGTGGCACTGACTGACACTATATCACAGGTGGTAAACACAAGGCCCACAGGCTGAATCTGGCCCTCCATCTTGTTTTACATGGCTTGGCACCTTGTTTCAACCCAGTGGCAGTGCTCAGCTCCTCGCCCCTAGTTAAGGAGTAGTTACATGTATACAGTCCTAAAATTACATTCGGTCCTTTGAAGGAAACCACAAGGCTGATGTGGCCCCCAATGAAAATGAGTTTGACATACCTGCTTTACATCAAATGGACTTAATTGATACATAAAGATCCTTTCATCCCAAAGAAGTAAAATACACATTTTTTTTTTCAAACACACATGGAATATTTTCAAAGACAGACCCTATGACATGACACAAAATAAGCCTCAACTAACTGTGGGAACCTGAAATCGTATTAAGCATCTTCTTGGATCAAAATGGATTGGGACTAGAAACCAACCTCTAGGAAAAACCTCAAAAGCAGTGAAATACATGGAGACTGAGTAACATGTTATTAAGTAATTAATGGGTCAACAATGACATCAAAGAAGAAATGAAGAAGTATCAGGTAACAAATGAAAATAAACACACAACAACCCCCAAAACTCATGGGATATAGCAAAGGCAGTACTGAGAGAGAAATTCAAATGATATACACCTACCTAAAGAAGATAAAAAATCTCAAATAAACAATCTAACCCTACATCTACAAGACTAGAAGACAAAACACAAACAAATCCAAGCCTGAGTAGAAGGAAGGAAATAATCAAGATCAGAAGACTTAAATGACTGAGAGACTAAAAGAAAAATTCAAAGGATAAATAAATCCAGAAGCTGGATTTTGAAAACATAAACAAAACTGTTAACCAGAGTTATCAAGGAAAACAAGGGAAGATGTAAACAAATAAAATCAGAAATGAAACAGGAAAAGTTTAATTGAAACCACAGAAATACAAAGGGTTGTAAGAAATTACTATGAACAAGTATATGCCATGAAATTTGAAAACCTGGGTGAAATGACCAATTTCTAGAAACATATAATCTTCCAAAACTGAATCAAGAAGAACCACAAATCCTGAATAGATTGATAACAATTAGTGAAATTGAAGCAGAATAAAAAAAACCCCAACACCAAAGCCCTGGACCAGATGGCTTCACAGGTGAATTTTACCAAACATTTAAGGAAGACCTAACTCCTATCCTGATGTGGACCCCGGCTCCTGGAGTCCGCCACAATGTGGATGAGACTAGAGAAATTCACACAGACTACCAAGTCCTGAAGAGGAAAAGGGATAGCACAACCACTCTCTCAAGGGGAAAGCAAGCCTCAGAGTGCCTCCGCCACTCTCTCAAAAGGAGAGTGCCCCAACCCTTGACTTGACAAGCTTTTATTACTTTTTTGGGGCACATTACATGATGATCCTCATTTACTATGCACAGGTTCACTTTAGGTGGTTACATTTTACAGAAAACAAAGGAGATGCTGCTGCTAATCACATCACAGAAGGACATTTGCAAATGAAAAGGGAAAAGTGGTTGAACCAGTTACACTCCACACTGGGGAGGTTTAGCACAGACTTCAGGAAGTTACAGTAAGCACTTGCTGCCTTAATTCAGGGTGAGGGAGTTTTAGCAAAAGCAAGTCTCAAAGCATCCTATGTACATTGCAGGCCTGATTCCCCACGGGAGGACCTATCTGTGGGCGTGGGTCCAGTCTCCTTGACCCATACCACGCAGAACTGTCTTCTAAATTATTCTTCTCTAACTATTCCAAAAACTTCAAGAAGAGGGAAGTCTCCTAAACTCTTTTTATGAGACCAGTATTAGGCTAATTCCAAAGCCAGGTAAAGACAAAAAACAAAGGAAGAAAACTACATACCAATATATTTGACGAACATAGATGCTAAAATCCTCAACAAATATTGGCAAACCACATCCAGCAATATATTAAAAAGATCATACAGCATGATCAAGTGGGATTCATCCCAAGGTTGAAAGGTTGGTAAATGTTTGCAGATCAATAAATGTAATATACCACATAAAAAAATGAAAGAAAAAATCACATAATCATATTAATAGATGCTGTAAATGCACTTGATAAAATACGGCATCCATTTATGATGAAAATACTGAGCAAAGTGGGAATAGAGGGAGCATACCTCAACATAAGAAAAGCCATATAGGAGAAACCTAAGTCAGTATCATACTCAGTGGGCAAAAACTGAATGCTTTCCCATCAAGATCAAGAACAAGACAAGGAAGTCCAGTTTCATCAATCTTATTCAACACAGCAGTGGAAGTTCTAGCAAAAGCATTCAGACAAGGAAAAGAAATAAAAGGCATCCAAATTGGAAAGTAGGATCTAAAACTGTCATTATTTGTGTAGATGCCATGAGAGTATACATAAAAAATTGTATCAACTCCACCAAAAACTACTTGACCTAATGGGTGACTTGGGCAAAAAAGCAGGATACAATGTCAATATTCAGAAATTGATGGAATTTTTGTACACCAACAATGAAACATCAGAAACAGAAACCAAGAATAAAATCCCATTTTCCATAGGAACAAGAAAAATAAAGTACCTAGGAATAAATTTAACCAGGGACATAAAGACTGGTACTCAGAAAACTATAGCACATTAAAGACAGAAAGGAAAGAAGATAAAAATAACTGGAAGTATATACTGTGTTTATGGATTAGAAGAATTAAAATTATTAAAATGTCCATATTACCCAGGGCAATCTATGTATTCAACGTAATTCCTATTAAAATATCAATGTCATAAATCAACAATTTAGAGCAAATATTTCAAAAATTTATATGGAACCATAAATGACCCCGAATAGCCTCACCAATCTTGAGCAAGAGAAAAGTGGGAGGGATTACAGTACCTGATATCAAACTATACTATAAGAACACCTAATCAAAACAATCTGGTACTGGCATAAGAACAGACACAAAGACCAATGGAATAGAAGAGAGAACACATAAATAAATCCAAATATCTATAGTCAATTAATATTTGACAGTGAGGACATAGGTACATCATCGGGTAAAAATAACCTTTTCAATAAATGCTGTTGGGGGAACTGGACTGGTACATGCAAAAAAAGTGAAACTAACCCTGGCTGGTGTAGCTCAGTGGATTGAGTGCGGGTTACGAACCAAAGCATCACAGGTTTGATTACCAATCAGGGCACATGCCTGGGTTGCAGGCCACGGCCCCCAGCAACCACACATTGATGTTTCTCTTTCTCTCTCTCTCTCTCTCTCTCTCTCTCTCCCCCCCCTTCCCTAATAAATAAATAAAATCTTTAAAAAAAATGAAACTAGACCACCAACTTACATCATACACCAGAATAAATTCAAAATGGATAAGACTTAAATTTAAGTCATGACACCATAAAAGTCCTACAGAAAAACACAGGCAGGAAAATTTCAGATATCCCATGTAGCAATAATTTTGCCGATACATCTCCTAGGGCAAGGGAAATAAGGAAAAAATAAACAAATGGGACTACCTCAAATTGAAAAGCTTCTGCACAGCAAAATACACCATCATCATATTGAAAGTGATCTGTGTGGCAGAACGTATTTGCCAATGATACATCGGACAAGGGTTTGATCTCCAAAACATATAAAGAACTCAAATGATGCAACACTAGAAAGACAATCCAATTTAAAAAGGAGCAAAACACCTGAACAGACACTTCTCCAAGTAGGACATACACATGGCCTACAGACATATGAAAGGATGCTCAGCATCACTAGTCATCAGAGAACTGCAAATTAAAACTACAATGAAATATCACCTCACAGCTGTCAAAACTGCCATCATTAATAAATCAAAAAAACAAAAAGTGCTGGCATGGATGTGGAGAAAAGCGAACCCTAGTGTACTGTCAGTGGGAATGCAGACTGGTGCAGCCACTGTGGAAAACTCCCATATAGAATTTCCTCAAAAAACTAAAAATGGCAGTTTTTTGACCTAGTGACTCTGCTGCTTGGAATATACCCTATGAATCCCAAATCACCAATTCAAAAGAACTGACACACCCCTATGATTTTAGCAGCACTATTTACAAGAGCCAAGTGCTGGAAATGGCCTAATTGCCCATCAGTAAATGAATTAATCAAAAAACTGTGATTCATTTACACAACAAAATACTACACAGCATAAAGAAAGAAGGAACTCCTACCCTTCACCACAATATGGATGGAACTGGAGAATATTATGCTAAGTGAAATAAGCCAGTTGGTGAAAGATAAAATACCACATGATCTCACTTATATGAGGAATCTAATGAACAAAATAAACTAACATACAGAATAGAACCACAGGCATGGAAACATGGAATAGACTGATAGTGATGAAAGGCAAGTGGTAGGGGAACAACGGTGGAAAGGAGAAGAAGGGACTAGTTAATGAACATGTATGAATGACCTATGGTATGAACAAGAGTGTGGAAATTGTGGGAGCGGCAGGTGGTTTGGACAGAGGAAGGAATGGGGAAAAATTGGGACAACTGTAATAGAATAACAATTAAAAATGATAAAAAATATATGAAGAAATTTAATTTAAAAGGAAAAATTCAAGATCTTTATATATAAATGGGAAAATTATGTACAGAAAAAGATGCTAAAAGTAAACCAAAAGCCATTAACTTTAACCTACACTAGTAATCACAAAAATATAAAAGAAATACACCTAAAGTTGCAGATTGCAAAAATTATTAAAATACTTTTTGTACTTGCTAACATTAAAGTTTATATACACAACTGTCACACTAATGACAATGAAAAAATGATAAAAATTCTATAGCGATACTGGTGTATATGGTGTCTTTGTGACTAAGAGAAAGGGTACCCATTCTTCAAATTAAAGAAAATATTTAGTATATTACTTACTGCATAATCTAACAACTGAATCCAGTGACCCAGCCTGTCTCTGCTCAGAGAGGCACTGCAGAGCCCATGAGAAACAACCTGACTGTGTATATGTGTGCCATACATATCCTAAACCTTGAAGTATTTTAGCGTCAAAGTGGGAAATAAGCAAACATCGGGCCTCCAAGAGCCACAAGTAAAAAAGGGGGTGACTCAAAGGATGCCCAGGATGACTGGCATAGAACAGGTCCACATGAATACTGTTTTATGAATGCTGGTGTTCTTTCTTGGTGCTCCAAGCTAGGTCAGAAAGCAAGATCTCCACACACTCTTGATTAAGTTTGTATATATGCCTATATATTAATGGTGCATGCTTGGATGTGGTGAGATTTATGGTACACAATATGAATATTATTTGTAGCAACCTTTAATAACTGTTTTGCAAAACAAAATGGAAATATTTAGTAAGAACACTGAAATATTCATATACTTTACCTTGCAATGTCACTATAAATTTTATGTTAAGGATAACATGACAGGAGATAGCAAATATTAACTTGATGAATGTAAAAATACATATGCAAGGGAAGATAATTTTGAGATAAGAATATTAAAGAATGTTTTTAAAATAAAGTCTTAAGATCCTATTCTTAAATGTTTAAAAATCCCAATATAATACTACTTCTATTATTTGCTTAAAATTTTTTTCCAGTTATAGCAAAGAAATTTTTGATGAGCTGTTGATAATCATGAGTTTCAAATTAATGAAGTTTTATGAAATTTTTGTGAATTACTTCTGAAAGCTCATATACTTTAAGAAACTTTCACAAGTATTCTTTTGAGTTTTAACAGTTAAAGCTATTTGTAAAGGATACCCACTATGGTGCTCCTAAAAGTGAGGAATATATAAAATCATCAATTGGTATGGAAAGTCAACATTAGAACTTCTGTGATTTTCATTTTTATAATAAAAATTAAGGTTTACAGGTATATAAATTGACACCCTGTAACAGTTAGTTTCATGCATTAACTTGACAGGGCCATAATATCCTAATATTTGATCAATTAAACCCTAGTCTAGATAGGTCACTGTGAAGGTATTCTTTTTTAGATGACACTAACATTTAAATCACAGATTGTAGATAAGCAGATTACCCTCTAAAAAGTAAGTGAGCCTCATCTAAACAGTTGAAGACCTTAAGAGAAAGACTGAGGTCACTTGGGAAAAAGAAATTTTTTAAATTGAATCTATTTGGGTGACATTGGTTAATATTGTAAAATTACACAGGTCAAGTATACAATTCTACAATACATCATCTGTATATTGTATTGTTTGTTTAGCACCCCAAGGCAAGTCACCTTATATCACCATTTATCCCTTTACCTTCTTTTAACTCACTCTACACCCTCTTCCCTGTGGGAATAAACATACTTTTGCCTGTGTCCATGAGTCTTTTGTTTTTTCTCTTTGCTTAATCCCTTCACTCCTCTTACCCAGCCTGCAACTTCCTCCCTTCTGATAGCTGTTAGTATGTTCTTTGTATCCATGAGTCTGTCTTCACTTTGTGTCTTCGTTTATTTTGTTCACTAAATTCCACATGCAAGTACAATTATATGGTACTTGTCTTTTGCTGAGTGGCTTATTTCAATGAGCACAATGCTCTACAGGCCAATCCATGCTGTCACAAAAGGTATGATTTCATTCTTTTTTATGGCCAAGTAGTATTCCATTATGCAAATGTATCCAGCTTTTTAATCCACTCATATACTGACAGACACGGGCTACTTTTAAATCTTGGCATTGTAAAAAAATGCTGCAATGAAGACAGAAGTGCTTATATTCTTTTCAAATTAGTGTTTTGGGCTTCTTTGGATATATTCCTAGAGGTGGAATGGCTAAGTCATAAAGCAGTTCCAATTTTAATTTTTTGAGGTAACTCCATACATACTGCTTTTCACAAAAGCTGCATAAATCTACATTCCCACAAATAGTGCACGATGGTTCCTATTTCTCCACACCTAGCCCTAACACTGTTGTTTGTTGATTTATTGATGATAGCCATTCTGACAGCTGTGAGATGATATTTCATTGTGGTTTTAATTTGTATTTTTCTGATGACTAGTGACATTGAGCATGGTTTCATATATCTATTGGCCATCTGCACATTCTCTTTAGAGAAGTGTCTTTTCAGGCCTTTTGCTTATTTCTTAATTGGATTATTTGGGTTTTTGGTGTTGAGTTTTATAAGTTCCTTATAAATTTTGGATATTAAACCCTGATCAGATGTATCGGTAAATATGCTCTCCCATTGAGTGGGATGTCTTTTCATTTCATTATGGTTTCCTTTGCTGTGTGAAACCATTTTAATTTAATGTAGTCCCATTTGTTAATCTTTCCCTTCCTAAAGAGGTATATCAGAAAAAGTTTTGCCACAAGAAATGTCCAAGATTTCACTGCCTATGTTTTCTTCTAGGATTTTTAAGGTTTCAAGTCTAACAGTTAAGTCTTCAATCCATTTTGAATTTATCTTCTATAGCGTGTGAGAATGTGGTCTAGTTTTTTTTTTTTGCATGAATGTGTCCAATTTTCCCACCTTCATTTATTGAATAGACTATCTTTACCCATTGTATGTTTTTGCATCCTTTGTCAATATCAATTGACTATACAAGTGTGGGTTTATTTCTGGTCTGAATTTTGTATTATTGATCTATATGTCTGTTTCTATGCCAGCACCATGATGTTTTGATTATTATGAACTTGTAGGGTAGTTTGATATCAGGTAGTGTGATTCCTACAACTCCAGTCTTCTTTCTCAAGACTGCTGTGGCTACCTAGGGTCTTTTGTATTTCCATATAAATTTCAGGGATATTTGTTGTAGTTCTGTGAAATACACCTTTGGTATCTTGATGGGAATTGCACTGAATCTATAGCTTTGGGTATTACACACATTTTAATGATGTTCATTCTTCCTTTCTGTGAACACAGTATATGCTTCCACTTATTTGTGTCTTGTTTAATTTCCTTCTTCAGTGTTTTATAATTTTCAGAGTACAGGTCTTTATATCCTTGATTAAATTTATTCCTAGATGTTTCATTATTTTTTGAAGCAATTGTAAATAGGTTTTCTTAGTTTTGCTTTCTGTTACTTCATTATAGGTGTGTAAAACTGCAAACAATTTCTGCATATTTATATTGTATCCTGCTACTTTACTGAATTCATTTATCAGAGTTTTTGGCTGAATCTTTAGGGTATACTATATATAGAATGTGTCATCTGCAAGTGATACCAGTTTTACTTTTTCCTTTTCAAATTGACGCCTTGCCTTTTATTGTTCTTGTCTGAAGGCTGTGGCTATGACATCGAATACTGTGTTAAGTAATAATGGTGAAAGTGGACATCCCTATCTTGTTCACCAGTCCTAAGGGAAACACTTTCAGTTTCTGCCTAGTGAATATGATACTGGCTGTAAGTTTGTCATATATGCCCTTTATTAAGCTGTGCTATGTTCCTTCTACTCTCACTTTGCTGAAGGCTTTTATGGGTACTAGATTTTATTCTTTATTTTGTTTATGTGGTCTATCACAATTATTGATTTATGGATATTTGAACAACCTTGCATCCCCAGAATAAATCCGACTTGATCAGGAGTGCAACCTTTATAAGGTACTGTGGGATCTGATTTGTCAATATTCTGTTGTGGATTTTAGGACCAAGATTCATCAGGGATATTGGCCACTAATTTTCTTTTTTTGTAGTGTTTTCATATGGTTTTAGAATTATAATAATGCTGGTTTATAAAATGAGCTTTGGAGTCTCTCTCAGTCTTGAATATTTTGGAATAGTTTCAGAAGGATAGGTATTAGTTCTTCTTTGAATATTTGCTTTTCATTACATTGAGTATTTCATTCCAATACTTTTTGGCCTGAAATATTTCTACTGAGAGGTCAGCTGACAGTCTTATGGAAACTCCTTTGTAGGTAAGTAATTGCTTTTCACTTGCTGCTCTTAAGACTCTTAAAGTTTTTAACTTTTGTCATTTTAATTATGGTCTTTCTTGGTGTAGTCCTCTTAGGGTTTATGTTTTTAGCAACTCTCTGTGCTTCCTAGACTTGTGTGTCTTTTTCCTTCACTAGGTTAGGGAAGTTTCAGTTATTATTTCTCCATATAGGTTCTTGATCACATGTTGTCTCTTTTCTACTTCTGGTACTGCTACGATACGGATGTTGTTACACTTCATATCATCCCTAAGGTGTCTGAATGAGGCCTTTGGAACAATATGGGAATGAGGACTATCTTCATTCTTTTCACTTTTTTCTGCTGTATTTGGAGGTTTCCTGCTTCCTCATCTTCCAAATCATTGAATCAATATTTGCTTCACACAATCTGCTTTTTTATTCCTTTCAGTGTATTGTTGATATAATAAGATACGATATTCTTCACCTCCCACTGGTTCTTTTTCTAGGTTTCTATGTCCATTTCCATGCTGTTGTAGCTCTCACTAAGTTCCTTGAGCATACTTATACCTATTACTTTGAACCAGTATCTGACAAATCATGTGCCAGCATTTCGTTTAGTTCTTTCTCTGGAGAGTTTTCCTGTTCTTTCATTTGAGGTGCGTTCCGTTGTCTCCCCATTTTTGCTGCCTTTTAATATTTGTTTGTATGCACTGGGTTGGCCAAAAAGTCCATTTTTTTTCTATAAAAATAAAAGACACATTTTTCATTTTCATCAATACCTTTCTTGACTTGGATATTTCGATTTGTTGGCTATCTCCCACTATTTCAGCGGAGTCAAACTCATTTTCACCAGGGATCACATCAGCCTCAAGGTTGCCTTCAAAGGACCAAATGTAATTTTAGGACTGTATAAATGTAACTACTCCTTAACAGTTAAGCGAGAGCTTGGCGCTGCCGCTGAGTAGAAACCAGGCGCTGGGCCAAATAAAGCAAGGTGGAGGGCTGGATTTGTCCTGTGGGCCTTGTTTGCCACCTGTGTGCTATTGGCTTCTAGTGGGTAAAGGCCAGGGGTGCTGTTAAACATCTTCCAATGCATAAGACAGCCCCTCAGCAAATAAATATTTGGCCAAAATGTTAATAGTACCAAGAAACTTTGCACCCACTTTTGACATGTTCAATCAGTCACAGCACCCTCTCCATATACTTCACAAATCTTTTTCCCTGTTTCAGTTGTGTTTTTACCTTTATTGAAATAATAAAGCAGAATAGGCCAAAAATGTTGTATACTTTCTTCCATCTTCAATATTAAAATACCTGCACAAAATTCACCGGTTTTGATGTTTTTTTTTTTTTTTAAATGCATGCTGATGTGACAGCTGTCACAATACAATCTAACAGAATTGTTTTGAATGAAGTTAACAACTAAGCACTACTAGAGCCATCATATAGAAAAAAACTAAATGAACTTTTGGGCCAACCCAGTATTATAGATCTGCTATGACTACCAGTTTTTGTGGGATCAACTTACCTAGTAGGAGTCCTATGGGATGCACAGGTGCAGTCTCCTTGGTCACATGAGCTGGATGCTCTAGGAATGTCCCTTGTGTGGATTATGTGGACCCTCCTATCATATCGTCTTGACTGCTATTGGTTCATTAGTACTTGGGATGGGCCCTCAGGATGGGTGACTATAGGCTTGATCTGGACTACCAAGTGTAAGCTGCTATGTGGGTGCTAACCACACAAAACATACTAATTCACTTCAACAGGGTTTAGTCCCCGCTGAGATCTCCCTTTCGATAAGCTGTTTGTGAGGATTACTGTATACTGTTCTGATGTTATCTGAAGATGGCCACTGGGTATGTTGGTTTTACACTTCTTTGGAAAGACTCTGGTGCAGGCTAATGTCAGATGCTCTCTGTGCCTGGTCCTGGGCAACCTATTTGAAGCTACAAGTGAGCCACAGTTTAGGCTGCCCCTGCTGGGCTCTGTTGCTCACAGGAAGGACCAAGCTGCACACCAAGGCTGTCTTTTACCAGCACTGGGCCTGGGGGCAAGTCAGCAAAAGTCCCAAGGCATGCTGATGAGATTCACATCTGCCTGCCTCCTCCAGCCAGCTGCCTGTTAGGTTGTCACTGACAGAGTCTCTGCCAAAGTTGGGTGATGGGGTTAGTCTATCTCCCATGAGAGGCTGGTGCCATTCAGGCTTTGAGAAAGGTGGTAGGTATGGCCCTTGCCCCAGAGCCAACCAACTCAGACTGTCCTGGACTTTTGTCCTGATCCTGGCAGGGTAAAGCAACTGGAAGTCAGGCAGTTGGGGCCTCTGAAGACCTGAGGTTTAGTCTGTTAGAACACAGGAGGGTAGTTCTATCAGATCTCTGGTATGGGGAAAGCACCAGTTTGGTTCATAGGTGTGTGGATAGAATGGCTCCTGCCCCAAACCAGATAACTCAGTCACTGACACCCCCTGAGTTTGCCCATACTTCTACACCTTGATCAAAGCAGCTCCACAGGGTGGTGTGAAGATTCCAGAGCATAAAGTAATTGCTTTCCCCAGGCTGATGCCACATGGAGGGAAGTGCTCCACCCAAGAAAGATGGTAACTGCAGTATCAGAGAATGCTTCAATACAGGGATCCTGATGGCTATCCCCACAGCTTACATCCCAGAGCTATAAATGCAAGACTCTCCACAGGCGATGCTACCCCACCCTCCTCTGAGACCCAAGGTAGGCTGTGAGAGAAATTTTGTGCATTGACTATTCAAGAGGATGCTTTTATCTCCAGTAGATTCTGTCTGGCCCTGGCAGACAGAAATCCCACTGTTCTTACAGGGATGTTATGTGGGTGCCTCTTTCTGGCTCTGGTGCTCTGGTCTGGGGAGAGTGGCTTGGGGTTTAGTCCCCATGCTTTAGGGGGAAACCCCTACAGCTGAGATATCACTCCAGGACCTCAGTCTAGGTGGGTGGGAACAGGACTAGTCCTTTTCCCATCTCCATTCTACCAGTCTTGATGTGGCTTCTTCTGTTTATCCTTGATTATAAGCCTCTCTTCAGCTAGTCTTCAGTTTATTATTCAGGATAAGGCTTCTTTAATTTAGTTGTAATTCCAGTTTGGTCCCGGGAGGAGGTAAGTGTAGATTTCACCTACTCCACAGCCATCTTGAAGGTGAGAAAGAAAGATGAACACCTTCAGATTGCCTTTAGACTTAAACCTTGTCTCTGGGTGTCTAGTATCTTGGCCTGCCTGCAGATTTTGGACTTGCCAGACCTCCACAATCATCTGAGCCTACTCCTTAAATAACTCTCTCTTCTCTCTTTATTTACACATACCCATACATACTATTGCTTCTGTTCCACTGGAATACCTTGACTAATACACACCTCTAGAGAGTCCATGTGTCTCGTAGCCAAGCTTCCCATTGTGTCATGTTACCTGAGGGATGAAAGTGAGTTCCAAAACACAGAGGACTGACAGTGGTACATCTCTACTATTTGTTCCCTAACAGAGTACCACGACTTACTGAGTTTTCTTGCTCCCAGGTAAGTAAGTAGAATGATTACAGTTTTTCATGAAGTTAAGCCTCGTGAAAGAGTAGCTTATCAAGAGTCCTACAAAAACCTAAAGATTGCCCTGGCTGAGTAGCTCAATTGGTTAGAGCATTCTCCCATGCACCAAAAAAGGCTGCAGGTTCAATTCCCAGGCAGGGCATTTACCTAGGTTGCAGGTTTAATCCCTGGTCAGGATGTTTATGGGAGGCAATCAATTGAGGTTTCTCTCTCACATCAATGTTTTTCTCTCCCTCTCCCTTCCTCTCTCTCTAAAATCAATAAACCTATACACAGGTTAAAAGAACACTAAAGAACAAAAATAACCTAAAAATTCAAATGCAAGGAAATTGCCAAAACAAACAAACAAAACAAACAAACAAACAAAAACCCCAAAAACAGATACAACCCTTCTATTCCTAGAAAAACACTTAATGCTACACTGAAGCAAAAATTATCAGAAATCAGATCTGGCAAGAAGCTGGAAAAACTTAACTGAAAGGCAAATTTATATTCACTCACTACCCTCTTCTAACTGATTATGTGTTAAGATATCACTTAACAATACGGTGAAACTATCATACTTAATAAAATTTTAAAATATTTTTTATTTCAAATATTTCATTGGTATTATTTATGACATAAACAACTTGTTTGTGGTGGTCCTGCTTTGCTGATCTGCCACCATCCGAGATCCCTATAACGTGACTAATCATTATTTATAACAAAAGGGAGTTCTGGCCAAGATGGAGACGTAGATAGATATGTTCCACCTCCTCGCACAACCAATTTAACAACAAAACACAACTGGAACTGCCAGAAAATTGAACTGCATAGGACTCCAACAACCAAGGAGTTAAAGAAGAAACATTCATCTAGACAGGTATGCCAAGACAAAGAAATATGGCCCTAATGAAAGAACAGATCAAAACTCCAGGAAGAGAACTAAGTGATGACCAGATAGCTAACCTCTCAGATGCAGAGTTTGAAATACCGGTAATCAGGATTTTCACAGAAATGATTGCATACAGATGCAAAACAGAGGAAGAAATGAAGGCTATGCAAAGTAAAATAAAGAAAAGCATACAGGGAACCAACAGTGAAGGGAAGGAATCTGGGACTCAAATCAATAATTTGGAACAAAAGGAAGAAATAAACATTCAAAGGGAAAAGAATGAAGAAACAAGAATACAAAAAATGAGGAGAGGATTAGGAATTTCTGGGACAACTTTCAATGGCCCAACATCCAAATCATAGGGCTGCCAGAAGGAGAAGACAAAGAGCCAGAAATTCAAAACTTATTTATTTTTTTTTGCAGTTTTATTTTTTTATTATTATTTTTTCATGATTTTTTAAATTTTTAAATATATTTTATTGATTATGCTATTACAGTTGTCCCATTTCCCCCCTTCACTCCCCTCCACCCTGTACACCCTCTCCCACCCACATTCCCCCCTTTAGTTCATGTATCATAAGTTCTTTAGCTTCTACATTTCCCATACTGTTCTTGCCCTCACCCTTTCTATTTTCTACCTACCATCTATGCTACTTATTCTCTGTATCTTTTCCCCCTCTCCTCCTCCCTCTCCCCTGCTGCTGTCCCTCCATGTGATCTCCATTTCTGTGGTTCTGTTCCTGTTCTAGTTGTTTGCTTAGTTTCTTTTGTTTTTGTTTTAGGTGTGGTTGTTAATAGTTGTGAGTTTGCTGTCATTTTACATGTTTTTTTTTTTATGTTCTTTTTCTTAGATAAGTCCCTTTAACATTTCATATAATAAGGGCTTGGTGATGATGAACTCCTTTAACTTGATCTTATCT